>CM060118.1:892109-1091309 GCA_030522415.1 Channallabes apus | reverse complement strand
CTGTGTGTCTGCAGGGCCATCTTAGGCAGGAGGTTCTTCTTCCTAATGGGCACTTTGTACCTGTATCGCTGTGTCACCATGTACATCACCACGCTGCCCGTGCCTGGCATGCACATGTCCTGTGCCCCGAAGGTAAAACACCCAGCGAGAAACCTCTCTCACTTCATCACTACAGCGCAGGATATCGGACATCACATAAATCCAAAACACTGCTGAGGCACAAGCATGACCTGAGGGAACACGCACTGTCTGTCTGTCTGTCTATCTGTCTGTCTGTCTGTCTGTCTATCTGTCTGTCTATCTGTCTGTCTATCTGTCTGTCTGTCTATCGGTCTGTCTGTCTATCGGTCTGTCTATCTGTCTGTCTCTCTATCTGTCTGTCTGTCTATCTGTCTGTCTGACTATCTGTCTGTCTGTCTGTCTATCTATCTGTTTCTATCTGTCTATCTGCTTTACCCCTCCCTTTCCTTCTCATTTCTCTCTCCTACTTTTCCTTTTTCTCCCACATTCTCTCTCTCTCTCTCTCTCTCTCTCTCCTGCTCTACGTCTATTTGTATCTTCCTCTGATATACAGTAGATAATATTTATATGTAAAGATAATAGTTGTATCTTTCTCTGTTCCTCTCACACTATTTTCTTTTTGATCTAAATCGCTTCCAGTGTGATCTCACTTTCTCTCTCTTGCCTCTCGTTCCACTTCCTCCTTTATTCACTGCCTCTCCTATTACTTTTTTTCCTATCCATCTGGACTTCCTCTTCTCTCTCATGCCCTCCTTTTTCTCCCTCTTTCTCTCCGTTTTTTTTCTGTTTTCATGACTCATCTGACATCATCCTGTTATTTACTTCTCTCTCCCTCTCTCTCTCTCTCTCTCTCTCTCTCTCTCTCTCTCTCTCTCTCTCAGCTTTATGGAGATTCCCAGGCGAAACTCCAGCGAGTCCTGCAGCTGATCTCTGGAGCCGGTCTGTCCATCACCGGTTCTCACATCATGTGCGGTGACTTCCTGTACAGCGGCCACACGGTCATGCTCACCCTCACCTACCTGTTCATCAAAGAGTGTGAGTCTGGAAACCCGACCCCGTGGCCTTTCCCTAAGGATTCACACTGAAGCCGAATGTTATTATCACCCAGCTGGTGATGTCGTAGCTGTAGTTTCTAGAAACAACACCAGAAGATATTCCCAAGGAAAGGAAAAGAAAGAAAACTAATTTATTTTGCACCACAACTTATACAACCTTCATATGATTTGATTATTTGTGCACAACATAAAAGCAGCGTCTCATTCTTTCGACCAAATTGCACATGATTCGACACTTTCATGCAAAATATACATCATGAATTGCTTATGCCACGTGTTGTAGGACATGATGATTCATTGCTCCCCAAAACACGGAGGCATCCGCTGATTATTTACGTCATTATTTAGAAAAGGGTTGAACCAGTGGTCGCACTCAGTCAAGCATATTCTCAATACGATTCTACCAGAATTGATTGTAAACTTGTCCTGAACTGGGGAATGTTTGAAGCTTTTGATCAGCCAATGCTCAGCCAGGTCTCTCGTCCGTGACGGATGCAGCATGTGAACACGTCATAGCAAATGCCTGCAAAAGGCTGAAGAACTCAGGTTTACGCTAATTACATGGCCGTTACATGGACCCTAAATTTAATTCACTTAAATTCAAATTGTATTTGTCTCACACACACACACACACACACACACACACACACACACACACACACACACACACACACACACACACAGTACTGTATGATATGCAGGGAAATGCTTACACAAGCGCCCGTGACCTAAAGCTTAAAAATCAAAATAGAGAATTCAAATAAAGAAATAAAATATGAAATACGAGAAGAATTATACAAATATAGAAAACTTTAACTGGAAAAGGTATAATATGTACACGGTTGCTAATTTACAGTTTTTCTCAGTTGCTTTGGTGTTTTTCTCACTTCACTATTAATGTCTTTAAGCAGTTGGTGTATTTCTCAAAACAACGGTGCAAACTGCAAAACCTAGTGGATAACCTGCAGGTCACATGCTCATAATCCATAATCCATAATCCATTCCTCAAAAGCAAGTATTCATGTCAATGAACCTGACAGTGTCATCAAAATGAGACGTCTTGACATGAACAAGAGAGTCAAATGGCTTTGTCATGTTTTCATTATGACACTTTACAGTATTGTCTCAGTGTTTTCCTGAGTGTGCGAGACCTCGGTGACACGACCGCTCAAGACAGCACTGTACACTTTTTATACAGCCATTTACAGTAAAATCTACAGTAAAGTTAGACATTCCTGTAGTTTAAGGAAGTAAGTGAGTACAAGACACTGAATACGGATGTTTCACATTTTGAACGTGCAGGCTGTTTGTAATTCTACAACATTGTGCAAAAGATAAATACTCGATAGTCACTTATGTAGAATAAACATAAGAAACACCCTTTTGATAGAGCTGTGCACAAATGTGAACAATATAACAGTAAATATTGTAACTGAACATACGTAAAGCATTCTCGCGCATCCTGACCTTCCTGTCTGTCTGGCCACATATTTACATCTACATCACAACCGATATCATCCGCTATAATGCAGCGAGGAACGTGGCGAATCCACCCTCTGCATGACTCTGCTGTGGTGTCACCACATGCTGCATCCATGGCTGCTCGCAGGGCCGTTTGCACATGTGAATGCCGGACATAAACCTTCCACTTCCAGGCAGAGAAAAAACCCTCTATCGGAATAGGGCGTGGCGGGGGGGGGGGGGGGAGGGGGGGGGGAGGGAGATTCTGTCATGTGCTGAAAACAGACAGTATCCCACACAACAACGTACTTGTTGGTTCAATTTAGGAGACATTTCCAGGAAAAAATAATAAAGAAAGATACAAAATTTACTTTGACAGAATTTGATAACTAATTCAACAGTTTTGTATGTAATGACTCAAACAATGAAATGAAGACTTTTAGTTTTATTGGAAACGACTATTCAGCATCCAGCAGTTCATTTTGACTGACATGACATAAGCAAATGATAATGTTATAAACGGCAGAGAATTGCATGAAAGCAACTGATACATGTCCAAAGGCATTTGTAATTTGTTCAGTGGAAGGAGAAACCGCTACTATGATGTGCACACATGACTAAATGTTCTGGAGGTTACACTAAAGGTTTTGAGATTTTTAAGTCTGATCTGAGAAAAGCACCAAAGCAACTGAGGAAAACTGTAACTTACTCATGCAGTGACTGAGGATGGAGCGCTAATTCACTTGATACTTCACATCTAACCGCTCATAACCAATAATAACCCAGAAGACTGGACTCAAAAACACTTCTTGTTTCTTCTCTGTCTCAGTCCATCTCCAATCAGCCTAATCTGCATGTCTTTGGACTGTGGGAGGAAACCGGGGTCCCCAGAGGAAACCCTCCACGCACAGGGAGAACCTGCAAACTTTACACTCACAAACCGCGCGAGGCTACAGCGCTAACCACTACAGCGCTAACCACTACAGCGCTAACCACTACACCGCTAACCACTACAGCGCTAACCACTACAGCGCTAACCAATACAGCGCTAACCACTACACCGCTAACCACTACACCGCTAACCACTACACCGCTAACCACTACACCGCTAACCAATACAGCGCTAACCACTACAGCGCTAACCACTACAGCGCTAACCACTACAGCGCTAACCACTACAGCGCTAACCAATACAGCGCTAACCACTACACCGCTAACCACTACACCGCTAACCACTACAGCGCTAACCACTACACCGCTAACCACTACAGCGCTAACCACTACAGCGCTAACCAATACAGCACTAACCACTACAGCGCTAACCACTACAGCGCTAACCACTACACCACCGTGTCACCTTTGACCCCACAGTACACCAGTCCGGCAGCTTGTCTTGATTAAATAAACCAATAGTCTATGAACTTCTTATGAACTCTAGGAATGTCAGTGTACAATGTCAGTAGTTTATGTGATACTATCACAAACTTCATGCACAAATCTATTGTAGCTGCTGGTTTGGCTTTTGTATCTGATTTATAAAAGTATATAAGGTCGGATCTGTGTGTGGCTCGTACCGTACAATATATTCAGACATTGGAAGAGTCTCTGGAAACCATTGATGTCATGACCTAGCAGGACTCACACTGTTATTGAGCCACGCGGCAGTAGAATTATAGACCACTAGAATAATTATACTGTAGGTGTCAGTATCAGGAATAAAGGAACCTGTTGCTGGAATCGTACCATAAAGTGTTCTGTATCTTTTTACCTGGGAAGAGGAACATAGTGTAGCTCAAATCCTAACAAGTATGAGGGTGAGTCAAAAATGATCCGCACTTTGGTTATATTGAACCTTCCATGTCCACTCTGTCTTATCAGCGCCCCCTGTAACCCCAGTCACTGCTGTGCAGGTGTGAACAAAAATGTCATGCTTGTGATTCACATGAAAAAGGAGCAGCGTGCAGTGATTCAGAGTTTTTCTGGTCTGAGGGTGTACAGTACTGTACCTGGTGCTGGAACGACTTGCGGAAAAGCGTAAACAGAAGCAATCGGATATCTGTAAACAAGATGTGGAGTAATATTCTGAGGAAGGTGAAAGTTTGTTAGAGAGAATCATTACCGGTGACGAGACACGGATTCATCACTGAGAGTAAACAGCAGAGAATATTTTAAAGGTATAGTGATCGTATGTACAGGAGAAATGGTACAGTTGATGTATCCTTAATGCTACTGTAGTACCCTAGTGATGAGGAAAAGTGCAGGGTTATTTTTTATTTTTCTTCTCTTTAGTTCTGAAATGCGACAGGTTTAAAAATCAGCACACATACTGTAGTAACGATGTAACCGGCGTCTCCTGCAGACTCGCCCCGGTCGTTCTGGTGGTATCACCTGCTGTGCTGGCTCCTGGCCGCAGTGGGAGCGGTGTGTATCCTCGTGGCTCATGAACACTACAGTGTGGACGTGGTGGTGGCGTACTACATCACTTCACGCCTCTTCTACTGGTACCACACCATGACCAACGTACAGGTACGCCCGGCACATCCAGCACCGCTGACATCTATCCTGTACACATACTGTATGTAGTCTAATTCCTGATTGTTCATTAGTTCCTCTAGAGCTCAAGCCCCCTTCGCAGACACAACACACTGTGGTCTGAAAACAAAGAAAGATTGATGAATTACACGACGTTAAAAAGGCACCGAGCTGCTCCTGAAAGTGTTTACATGACTTGGAGAACACTCGTGTCCATTAGACAGTGCAGGGCGTCTGAGATACGACTCTCTGAAGGCTGCTAAGTGCTCCGTCAGTGTGGGACGCCAAGACAAGTCTCTTAGAACCAGACAGAAAAGAAACAACAACACAAACAGAAAGGATTGTCGTTGTGATCATATGTTACAGGCTGTAAAATAAAAAGTGAACAGTTTGATATGAGACGAGATTTAAATATCCCGTAAACACATCATGTAGTTGTGGATGTACAGTTTTATGGCTAAAACACAGAATTGGTGCTGATTTTATTATCATTTTTGTTTTATGTAAAACAGACTGTATAATACATAAAATGTGTGCAGCCAAAAAAGCTACTTCTGATGTTTATGCAACATGGACGCGACCGATCTCGCTTAATTAAAACATTTCAAGTTGTTAACGTCAGCTGTTATAATAATTAAGTAATAATTTAAAATGCAAGTTATTCATATTTCTACTATTGACACTAAAATTGGTGTAAGTTTCTAGAAGCATATGACCTGTAAAAATGTTGCTTAATTTAGAGCATTCTGTGCAAAATTACGGATCCCCCCCCAAAAAAAAAAAAAAAAAATCCATAACCAGGTCGAATTCATGTTGAAATATCTATTTTTATATCTATAAAAATTTTGCGTTTTAGAATAATACACTTTTTCAGATTTGTCTTTTTATTTCAAATTTAAACTGACCAAGTTTCATCTGAATGACAATTAAGATCATTGAAAGATTTTATATACTGTATGTTATAAATATAGATTCTATTTATTTTAGACTTTAGTTTAATATATATTTTGATATATTTCATAAACAATTAAGATTAAGAGTTAAGATGCTAAAGACACTAAAACATAAAACGGCATGCAATTGTATTTAGCAAATGTAATAATGTAATGTAAAAGTATTTTTTATATGATAACAATATAAATGTTTATGCATATTTACAAAAAAAACAAAAGCATGGATCGGGAGATAATTATTAAATATTATGAAAAACGGTGTTATATGATTCGCTTTTTCACCTACTGTAGGTGAGACACTTTTTAGCACCAATACCATGATTTGGCCGAAGAATTGCCGAAAATTAATAATTGACGACGGTGACAGATGAATGATGTCTCGTGTCATTTATCCAAAATACACATAAAAATAATATAATATAATTTTTCACGTCCTTCACTCACTTTTCTGCTCAGCACGGTTGTAAAGAGTAATTATTTGATTAATCGTGGACTTCCCCTCAATTAGTGGTTCTCCTCAGACAAGCAGACACACACACACACAAACACACCAAGAGAAACACGTGCAGACTGTATGGGATGTTTGATTAAAGTGTGAGTGTGAAGAAGACTAAGACAGACTCGTATAGTGTGTCTCCTCCTCCTCCTCCTCCTCCTCTGTATTGAAATGGAAACACACTTGTAGTAGGAAAACATTATGTGCAATTTGCAACCATAAAAAAAAATCCCAAATTAAATATTAAGCAGTAGAGAAAGCGTGTGTCGTCACGTGAGCGTCCGGTTTCCTCGTCAACTGCACTTCCAACAAATCAAAGAAACACAATGAATTATAGATTATCAAAAGATAAATGTTTCCCAAAATCATTTCTCTCTTCTGTCTCATTTCTCTCTCTCTCTCTCTCTCTCTCTCTCTCTCATCTTCATCTCGCTGCCCGTTTTCTCCTAATTATTTCCCTCTATGTTTTCAGCACTCCTTTTCTGTCCCTCTGCTTCTCTCACAGCTTCTCCCCCGTTCTTCCTCGTCCTCCTTCCTTTCCTTCTGTCTCCCCCTTAATCTTACCATCTTCATCTATTACATTAGAATATTATATCAAATAAGAATATTGTGAAGAAGTTAAAGTTCTTTCATAATTTAATCCAAAAAGTGAAACTCTCATAAATTCTACATTCATTACATGTAAAGTGCAAAACTTCAAGCCTTTTTTGTTTCAATTTTAATGATTATTGATTACAGGTCATCCAGTATTTCAAAAAAATTAGAATATTTAATAATATATAAAATTACTCTACAGTACATTTTAAATTCTGTACAATTATGTTAATTTACGGACTCATTACTTGATCGGGTCTCTTTAAGCATGAATTCCTGAATCAGTGCGGCGTGGCATGGAGGTGATCCGTCTGTGGCACTGCTGAGGTGTTACTGAAGACCAGGTTGCTTTGATAGCAGCCTTCAGCTCGTCTGTATTGGTGGTTCAGGTGTTTCTCATCTTCCTCTTGAGAATAAGCCAGAGATTCTCTATAGGGTTCCGGTCAGGTAAGAACAGTAATATCCGGGTCAGTGAAACAGTAAGTGGTACTTTTGGTACTGTGGGAAGGTGTTACGTCCTGCTGGAAAAGGAAATCAGCATCTCCATAAAGCTTGTCTGCAGATGGAAGTGCTCTGTCTAATCTCCTGGTAGACGCTGCATTGGCTTTGGACTTGATGAAACACAGTGCACTAATACCAGCAGATGACATGGAACCCCAACTCATCACAGACTGTGGAAACTTCACACTGGACGTGGATTCTGTGCCTCTCTTCTTCCAGACTCCGGGACCCTGATTTCCAAATCAAATGCTAAATTTACTTTCATCCAAAAAGACAAACCATTGAGCAACAGTCCAGTTCTTTTTGTCTTCTTAGCCAAGGCAGGAATCTTCTGACATCATGTCTAATGGATCGACACTAGGAATGGAACGGTTGTAGCTCAGTTTTATTTCCTGAAGATGTCTGTGCGTGATGGTTCTTGATACACTGACTTTCCATGAGCTGTGATCCAACAAACAAAACAATCTTGAAATATTTCACTTTCCATTAAATTAATCTAGACTATATGAGAGATTCAACTTTTTAAATTAAATTACAAAAGAAAATCACCTTTTTCAAGATATTCTAATTTTTTGAGATACATCCATCCTTCTTTCACGCTCTGTCCCTCTTTCCTCATCTTAGTGTGCAGTATATTTCACCCTGGCACATGTGATAGTGATACGACTGTAAGACTACACACATTTACAGTAATGGCAGTTTATTTGGTTCTAGCTCTTTAAATGGGTTCTCCTTGGGAACTTTACTAGCAGCGTTTCTCCAGTGTTCTCCAGTGAAACATGCATGTGCTCTTCCTCCAGGCTCTAAGGTGTTCGCCCAACAACTACCTCACGCACACCTGGTGGAACCCCATCTTCAACTTCCTGGAGCGTAACGTGCAGACGCAAGTGCCTTGTTCGTTCTGCTGGCCGCTGACGTGGCCTCCATCCTGCCTGAAGAACCCGTGTAAAAAGTACTCCATGGTGCAGAGCGTTCGCGAGGAGTGATGTCACCTCCATCTTCACCTCCATACTGTTGCGTTTCTTTACAATCGCTGGAATAGTGAAATATTTCCTTTATTTATAACCACCTGACGTTTTGCATAGCGGTAATACCAAAGACTTTACAAAAGGAGGGTTTGTGAGAACATTAATGGCTCAGGTTTAATTTAAAATAAAAAAAGAATTTAAATTAAAAAATAAGCCATTGGGAAACCATGCACAATTCAGGAACTTATTTTACCTGATTTTGAAGTATTTAGTGAAACTTTTAATTGATATTGATGTATTTTTGTCCCTAAATAAATTAATATGCAACAAATTATATGAACAATATCCTATAAATAGTCTTTGTTAAACACCAGTGGTATTGATCTTGACTTTTTTTTACTCAATGAAGTGCTCACGATTGTGCCTTCTTAAGCATGTATTGTTAAATTGTATTACTTGTTGTTGTTGTTTTTTTTAGCTATGTTTTTAAACCAAAGGTAGCATTAAAATTTGTCATATTGCACAGTGTTTTGTATTTATTGTTACAAACAAAGAACTAACAACAACAACAACAAAAACAACAGTAAAGTCTAAATCACTCCATATTTTATCCGTCTGCATTTAAAAAGAATATTCACAGCTAATTTATACAAACGAGATTTGCAATGTATAATATTGACAATATTTTGGTTGAGGTTATAATACAGAATATAATAAACACTGAATGTGCAGTTGTTAAAAATAGAACAATGAGAAAAATCAGCTAATGAAAAATACACAAATCACAAAGACTGTGCAACATCATTCATTTATTTACTCGTCCTCTATACCGCTTTATCCTGCGTACAGGGGGCGGAGCCTATCCCAGGACATATAAACAGATATAAAACACAGACTGTTCCTGCTTTACAGTTGTATAAATATATGTGTCTTTTCTTTCACTGCTCGAGCGCATCGCTACAGGCTCAGGACTATTTCTACATCTGTTAAAAACTATTTCTGACTTCAGGGTTGGGCTACATGGTGTTTATATATACTTTACCAAAGTGAAGGGGAAACGTTCAGGCTGTGTTTCTTCTATAGTTTATTCATTAAAATTGTTATTTATTACTTTGGTATCAATTTAGTCAATTTCGTATTGCGAAACCTCCAGGAAATAATGTAATTACAGATCATTCAAAACATTCAGAAAAGACATGTAATGGTTTTTATAAAGCTGCTGATCATTTGTAAGACTATAATTTGTCCCCTTATGATGTTTTGCCGCATCAGTTGTTTTGCTTCTCTGGTTTTTACTCTCGTGAGACTTTCTCTCTAAATCACGAGAGGAATCCTGATGATCAATCAGCTGTTTAAAGGGAAGGTGTGAGAACAACGCTCCATACACAGACAACCTGTAACCATGAAGACTGTAAATCCTTCTGTCTCCTTGATTTGTCTTCTCTCAATTACTCACACATTGGTTTCACAGTTTTTTCATCATTTAAGGCCTGTACAGTACTCCCACTTAGTTCTAACCAGGGCTCTTTGGGGGCCTTAACAGCTCAAATGTATTCAGCCAGTAGACATTTAGATCGATCTGAGTCGAGTAACTTTTTCGCTGCATGTCATTGGGTCTAATCCCCATGAAGTCAGTTATCTGAGCTGTTTTTTCCATCTCATATTGTTTGCAAAATGCACCCAATGGAATACAGTCCTCCTTCTAGGGAATTTACACGATCATCACCAAACTCGGCCCATATGATCTCAATACGTTGAGGATTGAGGGACTTTTGATACGTTAAACGGTTCAGCCGTGTCTAATAAAAGGAGACAGGAAGTAGATAATAAGTTCTGTGTTTATTAAAGAGATGAACACAACCGAACCTCATCTTTCTGTTTAGAGAACATCACTGAGGACATGGATCCCCGCGTGGCCGGGCCAGGAGCACTAACTTATGTTCATGATTGTGTGATTCTTAAGCAGCTCACTACAAATGTTCTAAATGTATCAGCTCTTTGACTGGACATGGTTTTGACTCCTGCAGTACTAAACGATGTCCACTAGATGAGGCCAACCACAGGCCTCTTTCCATTTCATTCATTCATTTTGAAATGTGTGTGTGACTGTCCTCCTGATGGAACATGACTTGTCTTTGCTGAAGCGTTAGTGTTAGGAATCTCCGACATGTTCTGAACATTTTCAGTGTCCATGTGTCCTGCACTGTCGTCCCAAAAGCTGTGACTTTACCTTCTGAGTCTCTTCACAGCAGGACGTCCAGTCTGAATGGAATTATCCTGTGACGTGTGGTCATGCCTATTACTGTAATAAACCTCAGGCACTGCAGCTACTGTAGATGTGTACACTCTGATGAATGTCTCTTCAGTGTCATGATGTTGGACTGAAGGACACAATGTAACCACAGAAAACTAAACAGAAATCAAAACAGTGAACTGAACAGAGCTTCTCACAAATTTACGAAAATGTAAGGGCTTCCTGAAGGCAACGAGCACACTGAAAGGTGTGTGTGTGTGTGTGTGTATGTGTGTGTGTGTGTGTGTGTGTGGGCGTTCCTTGTGATGGATTGGCACCCTGTCAATCTGTCTCCGGTGTGTGTGAGAGTGTCATTTAAAAAAGACATTCACTTTGTCTACCATCAGACTGTCCAATAGAGACTAAGTACACATACATACAGTATACGTCCCAGTGGTTTAAACCTTTATCTAATAACTATATACTGTAATAAACTTCAGTCTCCCTAACAACGAACAACAACAAACAAAGTCTGATAAACACTCCAACTGTACTGTAATGTTCTGTTAATGTGAGTTTAATGATGAACTTGTGATTATGTGTTTGTTACACGACCCACAGCAGCCATGATGCGTCTCTGTACAGCAGTGATCTTAATGCTGGGTAAGGACACCGGTGTGTGTGTGTGTGTGTGTGTGTGTGCGTACACTGTGTGTCGTAACGGGAGAGTGTTAACATCATCAGTCTCTGGGGCCTCCGAGTGGCGCAGTGCTAAAGTTCTAGGTGATGCTGTTTTCCTCTCACAGCCGGAGGCATAGAGAGAGCTGATTGGCCGAGCTCGCTCAGGGGGGAGGGATGAGAGATACTTGTGCTCCCACATTACTCACGGCTCCCCACCCAATCAGGGGCGTCTGTGAGCTCGCGCACGCGGAAGGAGCGGCTAGCGCTTTCCTCCGAGTGTGTTACTCCACCCCTAATGGTGCGTGAGCAAGCAGTGCGAAAAAATGCGATCAGCTGACGTCACGTGGTTCGGAGGAAACACGTGATAGTTTTCGCCCTCCCGACTGAGTGGTAGTGGTAGCCTTAAAGTGGGAGCCCCCTAGTGACGGGGAGGAATTGGGCACGACTAAATTGGGGAGAAAAAAAAAAAAAAAAAAAAACATCATCAGTCTCATCACACTCTTTCTCTCAGCACTGTGTCAGGTGGGATCCTCAGACAGACTGAAGGTGTTTGGGAATCTGCACGAGACATCGTCCCTCCCCTGTCCCGAGACGTGCTCTGGTCTTCTCACCTGGACCAGGTTTCAGAAGCAGGACGACGTCCTGGTCAGGTGTACCAGAGTCTCGTGCTGGAGTAAAGACGGGTTTAGTCTTCCTCTCGAGCGGTTCCTCAGTGGAGACTCCACCCTGACGGTGCTGAGAGCCGATTACGGCCTGCGAGGTCTCTACATGGCCGAGTGTGATTCTGAGACGGTGTGTGAGGTCGTCTTCACTCTGGCCCATGAGTATTCACTCTCAATATTTACTATTAATCTGATCATTTTGATCATTCATAAAAACAATATATACAGTGGGTTGCAAAAGTATTTGGCCCCCTTGAACTTTTCCACATTTTGTCACATTACAGCCACAAACATGAATCAATTTTATTGGAATTTCACGTGAAAGACCAATACAAAGTGGTGTACACGTGAGAAGTGGAACGAAAATCATACATAATTCCAAACATTTTTTACAAATAAATAACTGCAAAGTGGGGTGTGCGTAATTATTCAGCCCCCTGAGTCAATACTTTGTAGAACCACCTTTTGCTGCAATTCCAGCTGCCAGTCTTTTAGGGTGTGTCTCTACCAGCTTTGCACATCTAGAGACTGAAATCCTCGCACATTCTTCTTTGCAAAACAGCTCCAGCTCAGTCAGATTAGATGGACAGCGTTTGTGAACAGCAGTTTTCAGATCTTGCCACAGATTCTCGATTGGATTTAGATCTGGACTGGACTGGGCCATTCTAACACATGGATATGTTTTGTGTTAAACCATTCCATTGTTGCCCTGGCTTTATGTTTAGGGTCGTTGTCCTGCTGGAAGGTGAAGCTCCGCCCCAGTCTCAAGTCTTTTCCAGACTCCGAGAGGTTTTCTTCCAAGATTGTCCTGTATTTGGCTCCATCCATCTTCCCATCAACTCTGACCAGCTTCCCTGTCCCTGCTGAAGAGAAGCACCCCAGAGCATGATGCTGCCGCCACCATATGTGACAGTGGGGATGGTGTGTTTAGAGTGATGTGCAGTGGTAGTTTTCCGCCACACACAGCGTTTTTTACATTTTGGCCAAAATTTCCATTTTGGTCTCATCTGACCAGAGCACCTTCTTCCACATGTTTGCTGTGTCCCCCACATGGCTTGTGGCAAACTGCAAACGGGACTTCTTATGGTTTTCTGTTAACAATGGCTTTCTTCTTGCCACTCTTCCATAAAGGCCAACTTTGTGCAGTGCACGACTAATAGTTGTCCTATGGACAGATTCCCCCACCTGAGCTGTAGATCTCTGCAGCTCGTCCAGAGTCACCATGGGCCTCTTGGCTGCATTTCTGATCAGCGCTCTCTCCTTGTTCGGCCTGTGAGTTTAGGTGGACGGCCTTGTCTTGGTAGGTTTACAGTTGTGCCATACTCCTTCCATTTCTGAATGATCGCTTGAACAGTGGCTCCGTGGGATGTTCAAGGCTTTGGAAATCTTTTTGTAGCCTAAGCCTGCTTTAAATTTCTCAATAACTTTATCCCTGACCTGTCTGGTGTGTTCTTTGGACTTCATGGTGTCGTTGCTCCCAATATTCTCTTAGACAACCTCTGAGGCCGTCACAGAGCAGCTGTATTTGTACTGACATTAGATTACACACAGGTGCACTCTATTTAGTCATTAGCACTCATCAGGCAATGTCTATGGGCAACTGACTGCACTCAGACCAAAAGGGGCTGAATAATTACGCACACCCCACTTTGCAGTTATTTATTTGTAAAAAATGTTTGGAATCATGTATGATTTTCATTCCACTTCTCGCGTGTACACCACTTTGTATTGGTCTTTCACGTGGAATTCCAATAAAATTGATTCATGTTTGTGGCTGTAATGTGACAAAATGTGGAAAAGTTCAAGGGGGCCAAATACTTTTGCAAGCCACTGTATATAAATTAATATAGACTTTTCTATCTATATAAATAAAATAAAGGTTATATCATCGAAAGAGCCAGTTAGACAGACCTCGCTCTTACAATAATATCTTTACATTTTATATATTGCAGGACCCCAAACAAGAAATATTCCTTTCTGTCTTGTCTGTTTGTCCGTCATGCCAGATTTTGTCACAGCGTCATGCAAAACTGGCAGGACAGAATTTAATGCAACCTGCCAGTCCTTCAGTATTTGCTCAATATATGACATCAGAATATTGAATAGAAGTTAAGTTGTGAGCAGTTTTGTGCCAGATTACATCACAGCATCAATCGCTTTTTTGGATGAATTCAGCACTTTTCCCTTGAGATGGGCGTGGCTATACACATCACTCAACAGTCAATCAACATGAGTAGTTTACCATGTATGGACAGAGTATGTGGAAGACACACCTACAAAAGAACCCAAATCTTGGCTTACCAAATCTAAGCATGGCTTACTCAGAGACAAATGAAGAGTAGGCTGTGAAAACTGAACCTTCAGAGATGAAAGGACAGATCATGTTCAGTCTTCCTGCAATAAATTTTAAATCAGTTTGTCTCATATGTTCAGAAATTGTGGCGCTAATTACAGTAACTCAGTAATGTGAAGCGAATATGAGATCAAACACGGGTCGTTAGAGTGAACTTACCCGCTGTAATCTGAGGTGAGGGAGTGTAAAATACCTGAACTGAGAGCCCGGTGTTAAACCGGTGAACTAAAATCTAAATGTTGAGAAGAAGTGATGTGTGGCTTTGGCTTTAACTAATGCAGTATCTCTAAAACAGTTCTAAGTTTATAGACCCTTTATTTCCTCTCCTTAGCTGTAGAGATGAGGCGTGTGATTACCCCTGGAGAGCCCATAGACGTGCCTTTACCCCTCACTGACATGGTGGCGGTGAACTTTATTGCCAGCGACGCTGTAAAGCCATCAAGCCTGCGGATCTGCACCGTGGATAACGAGAAGACGCTCTGCAGTCCGGATTATGAAGAGAGAGCGTCTCGTCTCAACACTCTTCAGATCCAAGGTGGAAATTCCTCTGACAGCGGGATCTACACAGTACAAGACCTGGTGAATGACGAGACTCTGGCCATCATACACGTTAGTGTGAAAGGTGAGAGGGTTAATGAAGCAGGAAGCGAGTCATCACTCATCACTCTGTAAGACCCACAGCAGTTCTCCATCAGTTTCACAGTCTGATCCTCTTTGGATTGGGGTTTTACCTCCTCAAACTTTAATATGGATAAATAAATGTAAACGTAAACGAGGTTTTTATCCTGATTCTGGTGGAAGTGTTACAGAGTGATGCTGGTGTTGTGATGTTTTTAGGGTCTAAAGCAGAAGAGCAGCGTTCTGGAGCCGCACCCGTGTCCCAGAATCACAATGTCAGACACAGAAGTGTTCACTCTGGTAGGTCTGAGTTCATGAGCGGAAATGACGATTTTATTCCGACACAGAGCTCATAACTAACACACAGAGCTGCTGGGGCTCAGGAATAAACCCTCTGAGACTGGAGGTAATGTGTAACACGTGTGTGTGTAACGTGTGTGTGTGTGTGTGTGTTTGCAGAAGAGAAGCAGTGTCCAGACATTGAACAGGAGAGATCCATGACACCGTGGGTGATCGCACTGATAGCGGTGATTCTGCTCATTCCATCAGTGTTTATTAACTTTTATCTGTGCATGAAAACAAAAAAAAATGGACAAACATAATCATGATGCAGGAGACATTGAGCTCATTAAATACACTTTTCTCACTGATCAGCAGCTCTGAGAAACCAGCATGGATGGTCTTCTGATTAACAAAGCTACACTTGCAGCCATTTTAAGCTAAACGTTCCCATACACTTTCCTAATTTCTTATTTTTTATGTTTAACACTTTTATTTTCTCATCTTTCTGCACAAAATAACTACAATCACAATGATTCTGGACCTGAAACACAGTACATCAAGTAGAACAAGCAGGTCTTGTTGACTGACTGAGCTGTGTGATACTACTGCTGTTTTCTGTTTTTTAAATTAAAAAACTTTTTTTTTAAATGTGTGTGTGTGTGTGTGTGTGTGTGTGTGATAGGCTTCATTCTTGTGTAAAGGAACCTGAGACATGTTACAGTGTAGTGTGTGATCCTCAGAGGTCCAGACTTCTGATTGTTTGAGACGAATGTTAACAGAAGCTCTGTGCATCTATGATTTGGGGCGTCGTCCTGCTGCTGACACGTCATTGGCTGATTAGATAATAATGATCACACACATGATCAGGTGTACAGGTGTTCCTTTTAAAGTGGACAGTGAGTCCAGATCACCGGTCAGTGAGTGTTGTGGAAGATATAAAGATGTTTTAGCCGAAACTACTAAAATAAATAGATTACTAGTCCTCCACTGGGTGTAAATGTGCTGAACTGTGTGCTGATGAACAGCATGCTTGATGATTATTTCACTACGACAGTACTTCACTTCCCTACACATTTCTTTTTTTTTCTTTTTTTTTTTCCATACTTTATTTATAAGTTTTTCTAGCATTACAGAGTTATCAAAGACATGTCGAAAATACAGTTTACATAACCCTTCACCCTGACTATACATAGGAAAGGTAGTTAGAATGTAAATAAGGGATTATCAAAATAAAATGCAATCAATAACCTCTTAATAATAAAGAACAGTTATTGTAACCCCCACCCTCCCCAGCCTCCTCCCTCCTCCCAATAACAAGGAAAAAAAATGTATTTAAAAAAAACAAACAAAAAAAAAAAAAACAAACAAAAAAAATTATACACTTGTGCCATAGACATTTTAGAGCATTTAACCCTTGAATCAAACATACATATCAACATAAATATAAGTCCTCCACCAGGGGGACGGGGGACAGGGGGACAACATAGACATTCTTTTCAACTGAGCAGGGGAGTATGTGTTTCCATGTACTCAAGAAAAGAGCCCCAAATCTTACAGAAGCTCTTGGAAGATCCCCTAAGTGCATGCCTAATTTTTTCCAGTTTGATGAAGTGAAAGATTTCTTTAATCCACCTTGAGTGGGTAGGTGAGTCAACTGATTTCCATTGCATTAGAATCAAACGCCTAGCCAGTAGGGATACAAAGGCCACAAATTCTGCCTTGTAGCCTAGAAGATGAACTGATAAGGGAAGCACACCGAAGAGTGCTGTTATAGCTACAGGTTTGATTGCTGTCCCAACTACCTGAGATATTGTTTCAAATATTTGGACCCAATACCCATGTAAACTTGGGCAGGACCAGAACATATGTGTCAGGGTCGCTGGACCCTGATGACAACGGTCGCAGATAGGATCAACATCAGAGTAAATTTTGGAGAGCCTGACTTTAGTCCAGTGAACACGATGGAGTATTTTGCATTGGATCCATCCATGATTGGCACATAGAGATGAAGTATGCACCCTATTCAAGATATTGTCCCATAGTTCATCTGGAATCTCTTCCGATAAGTCTTCCTCCCACTGTGTTTTTAAAGATGTTAGTGAACTACTATGCAGGAGACTTATTTTATCATAAATGTAGGAGATCATCCCTTTCCCACTAGGCCCTGGTTCAAGTAATGAGTCCAAGGGAGTTGGAACTGGCAGATTAGGAAACTGAGGATGCATATCCCGAATGAAACTGCGAACCTGTAAATACCGGAAAAAATTATTTTGGGGCAATAAAAACTTATCTGAAAGCTGCTGAAAAGATGCAAAAACATCATCTATATATAAATCTCTAAGCACAGACAAGCCGTAGGTTGCCCAATGGGAAAAAGTCCTATCCATCATGGATGGTGGGAAAACAAAGTGTGAAGCTATGGGGGCTGACATAGGGAAAGCTTGTAATCCTTTATGCCGTCTAAACTGTCTCCAGATTCGCAATGAAGTTTTTACAATTACATTTTTAGTAAAGAGAGCGTGTGAACTATTAATTGGGGAATGTAACAGGGCTGCTAGTGTAGTGGGCAGACAAGAGGTTATTTCCATAGCAAGCCACATAGGTAAACACTGAGGCTGTCTTAGCCAGTACTGAAAGACTCTAAAGTTAGCCGCCCAATAGTAGTACTGAAAGTTGGGCAAGGCCATACCTCCAAGAGACTTAGGACGCTGAAGAAGTACTTTACGGATTCTAGCAGTCTTTTTATTCCATATAAACTCTGTAATTAGACCGTCAAGTCTTCGGAAAAAGGACTGAGGGAGAAAAACAGGGATGCACTGAAACAAATATGAGAATTTTGGGAGGGTATTCATTTTCACAGTATTAATTCTGCCTGCCAAGGACAGAGGGAGCACTGACCACCTCTCAAAGTCTTTCTGAACTTGGGACATCAAATTATCAAAGTTAAATTTTGAAAGATCCTGAAATCTATTGGTTATCCAAACCCCAAGGTATTTAAATTTACTCTGTGCCATTTTAAATGGCAAAGTATGTAAGGGATATTCTTTGGCGGCTGAATTTAGTGGGAAAATTTCACTTTTGGATAAATTTAGTTTATAGCCTGAAATAGAACCAAAAGATTGCAGAATATTAATAGCTGCCGGAACTGACACAGTAAAATCTGAAATATAAAGAAGCAGATCGTCTGCATATAGCGAGACCTTCTGCTCTGTACCCATTCTTGTTATTCCTTTTATTAATGGGTTGATTTTCAAAGCAGTAGAAAGGGGTTCGATGGCAATGGCAAAAAGAAGTGGGCTCAAGGGGCATCCTTGACGAGTGGATCTATGGAGGTTAAAGTATTCAGAACGAGTATTATTAGTTCTAACTGAGGCTTGGGGAGCGGAATACAACAGTTTTACCCATGAGATGAATCTTGCACCAAAACCAAATTTTTTTAAAGTGTAAAACAAATATCCCCATTCCACCCGATCAAATGCTTTCTCAGCATCTAATGATATTACAGCTTCCGGGGTAGAACAGGATGAAGAATTGTACACCACATTACATAATCGTCTAACATTGAAAAAAGAATGTCTACTCTTTATAAAACCGGTCTGGTCTGGAGATATAATTGATGGCAATATAGATTCCAGTCGCATTGATAGTAGTTTTGATAATAACTTAAAGTCTACATTAAGTAAACTAACAGGCCGGTATGAGGAGCATTCCAAAGGGTCTTTATCCTTTTTAAGGATCAGGGAGATTGAGGCTTGATTAAGTGTTTGAGGAAGTTTAAGTGACTTAAATGATTCGTTATACATTTCTATTAGTATGGGAGCCAATTTACTTATGAACTTCTTGTAAAACTCTACTGGATATCCATCGGGTCCAGGACATTTGCCACACTGTAAAGAGGAAGCAGCTTGGATCAGTTCTTCTATACTAATGGGTGCTTCAAGTTGATCAACTGAATTAGAATTAACTCTTGGGATATTAAAGGCACTGAAAAAGTTATCAAAATCAGATGAATTAGCAGTTTGCTCAGAAGCATAAAGTGAAGTATAATAGTCCTTAAACTGATTATTGATTAATATGGGATCTGTTGTTATTCCTGTAGGCATTCGGATTTGGGGGATAAGGTGGGAAGTTGATTCATGCCTTAGTTGTAGGGCTAGCAGCCTACCTGCTTTGTCACCCTCTTCATAATACCTAGACTTGGTTCTAAGTAATAAATTCTCTGCATGACTTGTTGACAGAATATCAAACTCTGCCTGTAATGACTGGCGTTCCTTATAAATATCTGAAGATGGGGTAACCGCATACATGTTGTCTAGCTGAATAATTTTTTGTGTTATCTCCGTGCGTCTCTTTTTGTTTAACTTTCCCCTGTGACTAATATATGAAATGATTTCTCCTCTAAGAAATGCCTTCAAAGTCTCCCAAAGAAGAGATGCAGATATCTCTGGGCTGCTATTCGTGGATATAAAAAAGTCTATTTTATTAGAGACATACTCTACAAAGCTTTGGTCTAATAGCGTACGAGTATTCAGCCGCCACAATGGACGTGTGCCATCCGACCCCTCCAAGTAGATATTCATAGTTACTGGTGCATGGTCTGATATTAAAATAGCATTATAATCACATGATTCTACAGACTGAATAAGTTTATTATCTATTATAAAGTAGTCAATGCGTGTGTATGTTTGGTGCACATGAGAAAAAAAAGAGAATGCTCTACCATGTGGATTGAAAAAACGCCAGGGATCTGAAACTGAAAATTCCTCCATAAATGATTGAATTATACGAGCAGATTTTGAGGGTGAATTGCGTTTGGGAGACGAACGATCAAGATTCGGGTTAAGCCAACAATTGAAATCCCCTCCTAAAATAAGAAAACTTAAAGATACATCTGGCAGTGAGGAAAATAAATGTCTAAAGAATTTGTCATCGTCCCAATTAGGAGCATAAATATTGACCAAGAGAAGTGCAGTATTTCCAATTCTCCCCGAGACAATGACGTACCTGCCATTTGGATCTGTTTTAACATCTGAACATACAAATTTCACTGTTTTGTGTATAAGGATTGCTGTCCCTCTAGCTTTGCCCTGAAATGAGGAATGGTAAACCTGGCCAACCCATCTTCTTTTTAACAATAAGTAGTCTTTAGCTTTAAGATGAGTTTCCTGGAGGTATACAATATGTGCACCTAAGTGTTGAAGGTGATGTAACACTTTGCTCCGTTTCACTGGTTCGTTTACTCCCTTACAGTTCCAACTTACAAATCTTAGGCTACTACCCCCCGGCCTAAGCGTCACCTCAGGTTGAGCCATATCTATAATGATTGTGTAAAATCAAATGTATAGAAAAAATAATTATAGAATAAAATATAATACAATACTGATAAGAGCTTCTGAAACAGAGAAAACTGTAGTTGGCACAAGAAAAAAAAAAAATAAATAAATAAATAAAATAAATAAATTAAATAAAAAAATTAAAAAAAAGCATCTCCCCAAACGAGATACATGCATGACCCTTATTTAACGTTAACTTTCTTACTAAACCTACTGAGGCAACGCAAGTTTAACTCTAACTCGCAACTTGTCGCCTCAGAGAAGGCAACGGTATTTTAAATAAAACAGGGAGCTACACAGAACAGCCCTTGTGAAATTATGTCTAGCCTGGTCCAACCCCCATATACAATATTTTACTGAAATCACAATACCAGGACCATTAATACAAATAAAAGGGCAAAAGGAAAAAAGAGGTTAAACCTCAGAGTACACTTGGCATCCTTTGTGAATTACCTATAATATAAGGTCAGTGCTACCAATAGACATAATGGTGACCAGTAAGGGTATTCAGACCAGTCTATGAACTATGTGTCATTACCTTCAGCTTCCGTAGATTTCAGGTTTTTGCGAATGAAGTCCAGTGCCTCGGACGGTTCCACAAATTTATGTGAAACTCCATCAGCTGTAGTAATCCTTAGCACCGCGGGGAAAAGTAAGCCAAACTTGATTCCAGGACACAAGTGGAGTGCGCGTTTGACCTCTCTGAATGCAGACCGCTTCTTGGCCACCGCCGTGGTGTAGTCAGCGAAGATAGACAGTCTTTTACCGTCGTAATTAAGAGGAGAGAGTTCCGCAGCCCTTTGAAGAATGTCAGTACGAACATGAAAGTAATGCACTCTAATGACGAGTGGACGAGGAGGCTGCCCTTTCTTCGGTTTTTCGCGTAGTGAACGGTGCGCGCGATCCAATAAGGGCTTATCCCGTAGTTGTAGTACATCTTGCAGGAGTTGGGCCACATATTCAGTTGGACGAGAGCCTTCGTTGCCTTCCGGGAGCCCCACTAGGCGAATATTGTTCCTCCTGGCACGGCCTTCCAAATCTTCGCATTTAGCATCGAGTTGAGTTAAGCGATCATTAAAAGTCGAAATCAAATTCTCCAGCTCTGTTATGCGATCGCTATGATCAGAAGAAGAGCACTCTAATTCTTTGATGGTACTAGTATTGGATTCGACCCTCTGCTGTAAAGGCTCCAACCAGCCTTTGACGTCTGAACGCACTGTGACAATCTCCGAGCGTAAGTCAGTAGATAATGAATCTATTTTCTGACATATCTCATTCTTGACAGAGTCCAGCATCATCTGAAGACTAGTGATATTCCCGGATGAGTTATCCGCGGCGTATTCTTTTCCCGGGGATCCGCTAGTATCACCTGTAGAGACCGGGGCTTTGTTGCGGCCTCCTCTACCCGTGTCGGTTTTGGAACGAGACGTCGCCATGTTTATACTTATGATTTATACAAGCGCACACTTAAAGTCTCTGAAGCTAGTTTTTTAACACAGTTTTACAGAAACAACACAAAGAAAGAAAAAAATTGAGCTGTACTATTAAATAAGTGAACAAATATGTTGCCTTCCCTGGGAGCGTTCGAAAACACGTCTTACATGCTTAACGCGCAACAGCGCCCCCTTCCCTACACATTTCTGATGTAATTAACTCCACACATTGCTTGTCTTTCTCTCAGCCATCTCCCTCTCTCACTCACTACAGCCAAACCAACCAACAGCGTCTGCTTAGTGCTGCTGAGTCACAACAAAAGCAGCAGTGTAGGGCAGGATGGGGAGAAACGTGTGAAAGGGAGCGTGTATGTACTGTACGCTTGGAAGAAAGTGGAATTTACTGAACGTACAGGAGAGAAGCATGAACTACATGACTTTATTGACATAAGGGTGGACACTGTTTCATTATTTTAGTTTGTTTGGGAAAATATGAGTTATAATAAAATGTGAGTTATAATAACTGGAATAAATACAGTCACTTGTATCTATTGTTTCACTTGATCACTGTAGCACTAAAATATACAGAACCTGAGACATGCAGGGTACGGGGTGTGGTTAGTGTGGTTAGACTAAGTGACTGGGCATGGAGATTTATTTATAAATCAGCGCACACTCCCAATCAGTGCCGACCCATCCAACAGGCAATACAGCCATGGGGCCCCGCCCACATCATGAAAAGGTATTCCCTTCTCAATGCGCGGAAAGATGAAAACCTAATCACGTCTCCAAAACTCGCGGTGAATCATGATGAACCATACTTATGGCCACCGCGCAAAACCATGTAGGTTAGATAGGGGTATTAGTAGGTGAGATAGGGGTATTAGTAGGTGAGATAGGGGTATTAGTAGGTGAGATAGGGGCATTAGTAGGTGAGATATTCAATTCAATTCAATTCAATTCAATTTTATTTATATAGCGCTTTTAACAATGGTCATTGTCTCAAAGCAGCTTCACAAAAATTTAAGAAATTTAACAAAAAAAAAAAAAAAAAAAAAACCATTTTATATATATATATATAGAATAATTATATATAAAGTAATAAATAAATAAATAAAAACAAATAATAATAATAATTATAGAAAAGAAAATAATTGGAAGTGTGGATGTGTGAGAAAAATGTGCAGATAATAATGAGATGAATGAATGAAATGTCTCTGATGAGCAAGCCAAGGGTGACGGCGACGGTGGCAAGGAAAAACTCCCTGAGATGGCATTAGGAAGAAACCTTGAGAGGAACCAGACTCAACAGGGAACCCATCCTCATTTGGGCGATAACAGATAGAAATGATATAACATCTTGTGTGTTGTGCAGGTGAAAATTCAATATGACAGAAATTATTTAAATTGTCATGAAGACCAGTTCAGCATAGGGACGAGTCAGTAGGTGCAGAGGGCAGATGAGGTCTGGATCACTGGAAGCACAGGAGCAGCATGTGTAGCTCCAACCATCATAAAGCTGAATCCAGTTGGAGCTGGTCCTTCTCTGGATGCCTCAGGAACCTCGCAGGGTCGGCCTTTGTCTACTGAAGCTGGCAAAATCTCCCGATGCCTCGGGATGGGTAGAGAAATACAGAACAGATGGGGAGAATTAGCGTAGTTGCCATTCGGTATAGGTGTACTGGAGTATGAGTACTGGGATGAGTTATGTGTATGCCAGATTAAAAAGATGCGTCTTGAGTCTACTTTTGAACTGAGAAACCGTGTCTGCTCCCCGAACACTGTCTGGAAGGCTATTCCAAAGCTTTGGAGCTAAATATGAAAAAGCCCTACCCCCTTTTGTAGATTTTGAAATTCTGGGAACTACCAGAAGTCCGGAGTTTTGTGATCTTAAGGCGCGTGGTGGATTGTAGCGTATCAGAAGACTGGTTAGGTATGTGGGAGCTAAACCATTTAAGGCCTTGTATGTAAGTAATACTATTTTGTAATTTATTCTAAACTGAACAGGTAGCCAGTGCAGGGATGATAATATTGGGGTTATATGATCATATTTTCTGGATCTAGTGAGAACCCTGGCAGCTGCATTTTGGATTAACTGAAGCTTGTTTATTGAGGATGCAGGACAACCACCTAGTAATGCATTACAATAGTCCAGTCTGGAGGTCATGAATGCATGAACTAGTTTTTCTGCATCAGATACGGATAAGATGTTCCTAAGTTTAGCAATATTTCGAAGATGGAAAAAGGCTGTTTTTGTGATATTTGAAATGTGATTTTCAAAAGACAAGTTACTGTCTAATATTACTCCCAGATCTTTTACTGCTGAGCTGGTAATAACAGTACATCCTTCTAAGCGCAAGCTGAATTGTGAAAGCTGTTGTGTGCTGGTTTTTGGGCCAATAAGTAATATCTCTGTCTTATCTGAATTTAGTAAAAGAAAGTTATTGGTCATCCAATCTTTTATGTCCTGGACACACTCAGTTAATCTAGACAACTTAGGTATTTCGTCTGGTTTAGTTGAGATATATAATTGGGTATCATCAGCATAACAATGGAAACTAATCCCATGTCTTCTAATGATGTTACCCAAGGGAAGCATGTATATTGAGAACAACAGAGGTCCTAAAACTGACCCTTGTGGGACCCCATATTTCACTGGCATTATACCAGACGGTTCTCCATTTAGATCTACAAAATGGTAGCGATCAGACAGGTAAGATCTAAACCATTTTAGTGCCTGTCCCTGAATGCCTATATAATTTTGTAAGCGATCTATGAGAATATTATGATCTATAGTGTCGAATGCAGCACTAAGATCGAGCAGGACTAGCAATGAGATGCAGCCTTGGTCTGAAGCTAAAAACAAGTCATTTGTAATCTTAACTAGTGCAGTTTCTGTGCTATGATGGGGCCTGGAACCTGACTGAAATTCTTCAAGGATGTTGTTATCCTGCAAGAATGTGCAAATTTGAGCTGATACTACTTTTTCTAGTATTTTTGATATGAACGGGAGGTTTGAAATCGGTCTGTAATTTGTTATTTCATTCGCGTCCAAATTAGATTTTTTAAGAAGCGGCTTAATAACTGCTAACTTGAAAGGTTTAGGGACGTGACCTAGATGTAATGAAGAATTAATAATGTTTAGGAGTGGCTCTCCAACCGTAAGCATCACTTCTTTTAAAAATCTGGTTGGGATTGGGTCTAACAGGCACGTTGTTGATTTAGCCGAGGTGATGAGTTTATACAGCTCTTCCTGTCCTATACCTGTAAAGCAGTGAAAATCTAAATGTGAAGCTATAGGCTGAACTGGATCGTGAGATACTATTAGAGGTTGAACCTCCATTATTTTCTTCCTGATATTATTGATTTTTTCATTAAAGAAGTCCATAAAGTCTTCACTTCTAAACTGTGATGGGATACTCTCTGCGGGCATCTTAGGTTTTGTTAAGCGAGCCACTGTACTAAATAAGAACCTGGGATTGTTTTGGTTTCTTGCTATCAGTTGGCTAAGATGCTCGGTCCTAGCAGTTTTTAGAGCCTGTCTATAGCTGCACATACTGTCTTTATACGCAATTCGAAAAACTTCTAATTTAGTTTTCCTCCATTTTCGCTCGAGGTTACGGGTTGCTCTCTTTAGGGCGCGAGTATGACTGTTGTACCACGGTGCCAATGTTTTATCTCTGACTTTTTTTAATCTGATGGGAGCAACAGTGTCTAATGTACTGGTAAAAATAGTGCCCATGCTGCTAGTCACTTCATCTAGATCATCTGCATTTAGGGGTCTAATAAGAAATTGGGACAGATCCGGCAGATTACTTGTGAATCTGTCTTTAGTGGTGGGATTCATATTTCTAACAGATTGATAGCGTGGGGAGACACAGCTAATCTGTTCTACGGGTAGAGTATATGTCAGGAGGTGATGATCTGTGATATCATCACTTTGAGGTATGATCTCTATATTAGAGACATCTATACCATGGGATATAATTAAATCTAGCGTATGATTAAAGCGGTGAGTTGCTCCAATTATATTTTGCTTAACCCCAAAGGAATTTAGTAAATCCATAAATGTGAGTGCTAAAGCGTCGTTAGCATCATCTACATGAATGTTAAAGTCTCCTACTATCAATACTTTGTCAGAGTTAACCAATAGGTCTGATAGCAGATGTCCAAATTCTTTAAGAAAATCGCCATATGGCCCCGGGGGTCTGTACACGGTGGCCAAGGTAAAATATAGCAAGGGTTTATTACGTATTTCATTTAGTGCAACATTAATGATAAGCACTTCAAATGAATTAAACCTGGGCCTTATTTTCTGGGTAACAGTGAGTACATCATTGTAGATAGTGGCGACACCACCGCCGCGACCAATTAGACGGGGCTCGTGCTTATAGAAATATCCTGACGGAGTAGACTCATTCAGACCAAAATATTCATTTGGTTTAAGCCAGGTTTCAGTGAGACAGAGTGCGTCAAGGCAATAATCTGAGATAATTTCATTAACAATAAGTGCTTTAGGCGCAAGGGATCTAATGTTGAGTAGTCCAAACTTTAGAGGTGGATTTTGACTACTTATTTTGCCTTTTTCTGGTTTTATGGTTATCAGATTGTTTCGGGCAAATTTAACAAATTTATTCTTTTTTCTCAGTATTCGGGGAACAGACACAGTTTCTATAGGACAAGCTATGTGTGTGCGTCTATCACTACGGTGAGTTGTGATGTGGCTAATATGTTTGGAATCTACAGTATGACTTACCGCCAGTCAGATGGTTCGTAGTGTTCTGGAGATGTTGTCAGAGAGGACCGCTGCTCCAGCTCTGCTAGGGTGTAGGCCATCGGTGTGATAGAGCCTAGGACGCTCCCAGAAAACATTCCAGTTATCAACAAAGCGTAATTTCTGTTGTTGACACCAAGATTGTAACCATTCATTAAAAGCAAATAATCTACTGAACTTCTCGATTCCTCGCTGAAATGTGGGAAGCGGTCCAGATACGATGATCATTGTCGTGGGTGATGTGCTGCGGACCTTCTCGACCAGGCTCTTGAAGTCCTTCTTTAGGATCTCCGTCTGCCTCAGCCTGGTGTCGTTCGTGCCGGCATGAAGAACCACAGCTCCAATGTTCCTCCTCAGGGCAGCAGGCACCTGTGCAGCAACATCAAGAACACGTGCACCAGGTAAACAGCGTGTGTGCACCTTACCTTTAGCCGTGGTAGCACGCACGTGACGAACGATGGAGTCTCCGATGACCAGGACGTCGTGTGCCATCTCGCGGAGAGGAGCGAAGCGGTTTTGGGTCGAGATGTCGAAGACGGGTGGTGGTGGTGGAGAGGTCCTCGCCCGGGGCTTGGCGTGCTTCTTCCGCTGCTGCTGTATCCAGGGTCCGTGATGTCCCGGCGCCGGGGTGTAGGAACACTGGGCGGGATGCGTCCTTGGTGTGTTGGACCTGGGCAGAGAAACACGCGGGGTTGAGGTTGTAGGAGAATTCTCATGCCGAGAATTTACCTGGGACAGGTGAGTGTCGGTCTGCGTCGATTCCAACGTGGCTTTCCGCTGCTGTAACCGGGCCAGCTTCACCTGTAGCTCACGGATCAGCTTCTCCACGGCCTCCACCTCCAAATCCACCGAGTGCAGCTCTAATGTCTCCTCACCTGCACTCAGAGGCAGAATCACAACCGACATGGTGTCTAAACACGGAAAATAATCGGTGTGAGGAAGCGAAAACAAACTTTAGAAACAAACAAACAAACGTGATAGCCGGGCTAGCGATGCTAATGCTAATTAGCGATGCTAATGCCGGCTAAAAGCGGTGTGCTGCAAAACAATTAAAACTTAACGATATAACACGCGTTTCGAGTAAATATATTATAAGATACTTATCCGTTTTATGTACACTCTTCGTAAGGGGACGAAAAAGTTTAAAAGTTGGTCAGTATGGTGGAGCTCGGAAAAAAGCAGCTTCTCAGTGTCCTCGTACGGAGGAAGTCAAGATAGGGGTATCAGTAGGTGAGATAGGGGTATCAGTAGGTGAGATAGGGGTATCAGTAGGTGAGATAGGGGTATCAGTAGGTGAGATAGGGGTATCAGTAGGTGAGATAGGGGTATCAGTAGGTGAGATAGGGGCATCAGTAGGTGAGATAGGGGCATCAGTAGGTGAGATAGGGGCATTAGTAGGTGAGATAGGGGTATCAGTAGGTGAGCTGGGGTATTAGTAGGTGAGATAGAGGGGTATTAGTAGGTGAGATAGGGGTATTAGTAGGTGAGATAGGGGTATCAGTAGGTGAGATAGGGGTATCAGTAGGTGAGATAGGGGTATCAGTAGGTGAGATAGGGGTATCAGTAGGTGAGATAGGGGTATCAGTAGGTGAGATAGGGGCATCAGTAGGTGAGATAGGGGCATCAGTAGGTGAGATAGGGGCATTAGTAGGTGAGATAGGGGTATCAATAGGTCAGATAGGGGTATCAGTAGGTGAGATAGGGGTATTAGTAGGTGAGATAGGGGTATTAGTAGGTGAGATAGGGGTATCAGTAGGTGAGATAGGGGTATCAGTAGGTGAGATAGGGGTATCAGTAGGTGAGATAGGGGTATTAGTAGGTGAGATAGAGGGGTATTAGTAGGTGAGATAGGGGTATCAGTAGGTGAGATAGGGGTATCAGTAGGTGAGATAGGGGTATCAGTAGGTGAGATAGGGGTATTAGTAGGTGAGATAGGGGTATCAGTAGGTGAGATAGGGGTATCAGTAGGTGAGATAGGGGTATCAGTAGGTGAGATAGGGGTATCAGTAGGTGAGATAGGGGTATCAGTAGGTGAGATAGGGGTATTAGTAGGTGAGATAGGGGCATTAGTAAGTGAGATAGGGGTATCAGTAGGTGAGATAGGGGTATCAGTAGGTGAGATAGGGGTATTAGTAGTTAACAGATTATTTTCTGCAGTGGAGAAGTACTCTAACTAGTTACTTTTAACAGAAAGTTTTTAAAAGACATTAATTTTGTAATGTAATTAGTTACTTTAAAAAGTAACGTCCCCCAACACTGAATAACAGTAATATTTCGAACGTTTTTCAGGCTGCCGTTTGGAGAAACCAGAGAATAAAGAATAAACCAGTTGTTGGGTCAAAATAACCCAACCAGTTGTTCATTTGTAAATGGCTCACTACATCTCATTTGACCCAACATGAACAACACAACAATGTGTTTAAAGTACAAGAAATAAACCAGAATTTTGACCAGAATAAACACAACAACAATGTGTTTACAGAAACAACACAGCATTTTGTTTGTGTAATATTTGTATACAGAGATTCCACTATATCTCTTCAAGTTGCTCAAATTTGATAATTTTTTTTTCTATTTTAGATCTGCCCTTAACATTCATTAAATGTTTCATTGCTTATTAGGCAGCTGCATGACAGAAAAGATGCTGTCAAAAATACATTTCCTGAGATTTTAATCTTTATGGAAATATGGATTTAACCTATTTATGTGTTGCCTCTCACAACGTCGTTTGTCTCTGTGCCGATTTTACACGGTGCGGGTGTACAGGCTAAACGTGTAGTTAATGTCTGAGGACGGTAGCGGTATGTGCACTAGCTGAATTAAAGAGTGAACTTAAATGTGCGTCTCTCTGCGTGCACGCTCGTGAGAGTGAGTTCTCTGTCCTTGGGTGTTGCTACGTTAGGGTGGGTTTTGCTGGAGGGCAGAAAAATAAAGGCAAAGATCAGAATGATGATACCAGAGGAGTGAGGCATTATCTCTCTCTTAGATGGGAGGAACGGGACTAGTGGACATCACCTCAGGACACCTGTAGGGGGAGTAGGGAACAAAACTTTATACAGCAATGCAATTAGTAAAAATCACTCACACTACGAAATGCAACTGGATAAACCACAGGTCATTAATAACATATAATAAAACATCATAACATAATATAGACTGTACCGTACAGTTTCACAGGAATATTTAATTCCTCTCTTCTGTGTAAAATAATTAAGAATACTGTCATGGGTCGGGACTGCCGTGGTAGACCCAAGTGCAAATGAGGAGCTAGACGAGAAGAAGTGCTGGAATATTCAATTCAATTCAATTCAATTTTATTTATATAGCGCTTTTAACAATGGTCATTGTCTCAAAGCAGCTTCACAAAAATTAAAGAAATTTAACAAAAAAATAAATAAAAAATAAAAAATTATATATTATATATATATATATAGAATAATTATATATAAAGTAATAAATAAATAAATAAAATTATAATAGAAAATAAATAAAAACAAATAATAATAATAATTATAGAAAAGAAAATAATTGGAAGTGTGGATGTGTGAGAAAAATGTGCAGATAATAATGAGACGAATGAATGAAATGTCTCTGATGAGCAAGCCAAGGGTGACGGCGACGGTGGCAAGGAAAAACTCCCTGAGATGGCATTAGGAAGAAACCTTGAGAGGACATGGACATGTTGAATGCACGATATTCGGGTGAGGAGTGCAAGTTAGGTAGGAAGGAGAGAGGATTACAGATGAAGTACAGATGTGCAGAGTGGAGAATGTGGCGGTGGAGAGAAAGCAGTGGGGTGGATCATGGAACCAGAGTGTGCAGGTGATCATGACAGGGCTGTGGCTTGGCGGGTCATAAAATTCATGAAAAAACAAAAAAATATTTGCCTAACTTATGGCTCTGAAATGAGTACATTCATGAACATTTCTTCTTGTCTAAAAAACCTGCGGTATAGTTCAGCACAAATAAGGTCAAAAAAAGGTCAATCAGGGTCCAAAACAAAAATAGTGCATCCAGTTAAAAAAAAATTGAGTGCATTTCATGTTAAACAATGTGAAGAAGATTCACGTTGACTTGGGGGACGAACTTCTGCCAAAATTTGTCCACTGGATGGCAGTACAATGAGGCCTTGAATGAAGCTTCCTGAAATTAAACTTTTGGTGAAACTATTGACTCGGAGCCTCGACACATAAATAAGGCTTCATCTGGCCATCACTACTTAACTGGAGCAACGGCGGCCTGTGGGTCTGTGAGGCCCGAGGCAAGATCATGAAACTGGACCCACTGGTGTAATCTGGCGTATGTCATTTCAGCATCTGGAATTCTGAAATCCTCAGGTTTGCTAGAGTGGTTAATTAGTCACCTAGTAACCCAGAGTAAGATCTATCCAATGATGGAAACTTCAACACTCTCAATGTATTGGAGGCATCGACTTTCTTTTGAAATGTGACTTTGAGGTTAACAAACCTCACATTCAGTTATTTAATTTTCATACACAGTCATGCCTCCATGTGAATATAGTACTGTAGTCGATGCGATACTGTCACATTTGAGTCACCTCAGCCCTGGGGAATAAAATCTGGTTCACCGGATTACTGAGCCGCCTCTTTGTCTCCCCTAGTGTGTCTACGTGTGTATTGGTTTCCTGTTGATTTCTGCTTTCACCAAATTGAGTTCACCTGTGTCCAAAATTCAAATTCAAATTTTATTTGTCGCATACATAGTACGATATGCAGTGAAATGCTTGAACAACTGCCCGTGACCTTAAAATAGAGACTATGAATAGAAAATAAATATGAAAAGGAAAACAGAAGGTAACTTTGACAAAGAAAGAATAAAATAAAATATAAAATTTAAATAAAATAACACTGTACAGTACAAAATATACAATATAAGAAAAATATATGAAACAGTTGTACAATACAGAGATATAGAATTTATGGACTTTTGTGGGAATGAAGTTGAATATAAATAGAATATAAATGGAAATGCAACATATTTAAAGTGTTTAAAGTGACTTGTGCATCCGGGTAACAGAGCGTCCAGGGGGTGTGCAAATATGCTTGAAAGTGACATATTTAAAGTGACTTGTGATAGGGTAATTGGGTAATTTAACTAGTGTCCACGAATGTGTAGTTGTGCAGTGGCCACTAGTGTAAGTGAATGTCCAGAGTGAGTGCAAAACCATGTGTGTGGATGTTCAAAATGGATCAGTCCTGTGTGGTGTTGTGGTTGAGAGACTGTATCGCCTGCAAGAAGAAGCTCCTCCTCAGTCTCTCAGTGTTGGTCTTCAGGGAGCGTAATCACTTCCCACACCGCAACACCGCAACACCCCATTGCTGGGGTGGCTGAGGTCCTTCACGATCTTCCTGGCCTTGGTCCAGCACCGCTTGCTGTAGATCGAGTGCAGGTCATGGAGCTCGGTGCGGATGATGCGCTCAGCTGATCGACCACCCTCTGTAGAGCTCGTCTGTCCTGCATGGTGCTGTTCCCGAACCAGGTCGAGATGTTTCTCATCAGGATGCTCTCTATGGTGCAGGAGTAGAAGTTCCTGAGTACCTTGCAGTCCACCTTGACCACTTTTAACAATTGACATTGTCTCAAAACAGCTTTACACAATCAAAAGAATTATTTAAGTTGTATGGAATGTGAATGTGTATGAATCAAAATGTTCAGATAGTCCCTGGTGAGCAACCCGAGGGCGACAGTGGCAAGGAAAAACTCCCTGAGATGGTAATAGGAAGAAACCTTGAGAGGAACCAGACTCAACAGGGAACCCATCCTCATCTGGGTGAAACAGATAGCAGGAAATGATCTGCATTTATACAGTGTGTTAGGTGGCAGCAGTTCAGCTATAATAGTTGATGTTAATTGATGTAAAATGGAGTCCAGGAAGTTATTGGAGACTCAGGTAGACTTGTAGAAATTTCCAGTCCTGAACTATCAAATTGTCAAGTCCTCAGAGAAACATCTGCCAACACCAGTTGAGGCCAGAACCGTCTTCTAGGTAGAGAGAATCATCCCCAAACACCAGACGCATCCCAAAGAGACACACGGGGCATCCATGTGACGAGACCTCCAAAGAGAAACGGGGCACCAGGATGGATCAGACAGGTCCGGAGGGCAGAGGGAGTCTGGATCACTGGCAGCTCAGGAATGACATGTGTAGCTCGACAGAGAGAGAGAGAGAGAGAGAAAGAGTGAAAGGGGGAGACAGGGGGAGAGAGGAAAGTGAAAGAGAGGGAGAAAGAGCAGAAGAGGAGAGATGGCAGTTACTGTAGGTACTGTATGGTGACAGTCACATGATGTATAATGTGAATGTATATTTACTGTAGAGTGCAAGCAGAGAATCTGGCAGGACTAACTATGACATCATAACTAAAAGGGGGAGCCAGAAGGAAACACAAACATGAGGGGGAACTGAGATGTAAAGCAAACAAAATCTCCCCCCCCCCCCCCCCCCCCCAACAAACCTGAGAGATCAGTGAGAGAGAGGAAGACAGCATCTAAACATACCAGTTCACCATAATACTCTACGTCCATGAGTCCCCCAGATCTGCTCCTTTACCTTATGGCAAATCTATTTATAAAAATGCTTGGCTAAATAAATAGGTTTTTAGCCTAGACTTAAACACTGAGACTGTGTCTGAGTCCCGAACACTATTCCATAATTTTGGGGCTTTGTAAGAAAAAGCTCTGCCCCCAGCTGTAGTTTTCATAATACGCGGTACTGACAAGCAGCCTGCATCCTTTGATCGAAGTAGGCGTGGCGGATCGTAAGACACTGTTCGCTCAGATACTGCGGCGCGAGACCATTTAATGCTTTATATGTCAAGAGTAGTATTTTTAAATCAATGCGAAATTTCACAGGGAGCCAATGTTATGAAGATAAGATAGAGGTGATGTGCTCATATCTTCTGGCTCTAGTGAGGACTCTCGCTGCTGCATTCTGAACAGGCTGAAGCTTGTTTATGCACCTAACTGAACAACCAGACAGTAAGGCATTACAATAGTCCAACCTAGAGGTGATAAAAGCATGAACTAGTTTTTCTGCATCGTTTAGCGACAATATATTTCTTATCTTGGCAATATTTCTGAGGTGAAAGAATGCTATCCTGGTAATATTATCTACATGAGCTTCCAATGAAAGGCTGGAATCTATAATCACGCCGAGGTCTTTTACTGTTGCACTTGATGGAACAGAAAGGCCATCTAAAGTTACGGTGTGATCTAAGATTTTACTTCTAGCTGTATGCGGTCCTATGACTAGAACTTCTGTCTTATCCGGATTAAGCAGAAGGAAGTTAATTAGCATCCAATTTCTTATGTCCTGCACACATTGCTCAACTTTAGTAAGCTGATTTTTCTTATCAGGTTTTGCTGAGACATATAACTGTGTGTCGTCAGCATAACAATGAAAACTAATACCATGTTTACGGATTATGTTGCCCAGAGGAAGCATGTAAAGGGAAAAAAGCAGTGGGCCTAAAACTGAACCCTGCGGAACGCCAAACTCCACTAGAGAACATGCAGAATAATCTCCATTTAAGTCTACATACTGATAACGATCGGTCAAATAGGATCTGAGCCAGGAGAGGGCTGTACCCTTAATTCCTACAACATTTTCTAATCTGTGAAGAAGAATAGCATGATCAATTAAATATTCTCAACAACGGTTCTGTTATTGCTGGTACTATCTGTTTAAGATAATGTGTCGGTATAGGATCTAATATACAGGTTGATGAATTTGCAGAAGAGATGAGTGAAATTAGTTCATTCTCTTCAAGGGGAGTAAAGTATTCTAGGTTCTGATCTGACATGGTTAGATTAACATCAGCATCAATTACATTGTTTGTTTTCAAAACCTCAATTTTATGCCTAATATTTATAATTTTATTATTAAAAAAAGTTCATGAAGTCCTCACTATTGCATGATGTTGTTGTGGAGATTTCTGTAGTGGTCTTATTTCTGGTTAATTTGGCTACGGTATTAAATAAAAATCTAGGATTATTTTTATTTTCTTCTATAAGAGTGGAGAGATACGTTGATCTAGCTACACTAAGAGCTTTCCTATAGTTCAGGATGCTCTCTTTCCATGCTATTTGAAATACTAACAATTTAGTTTGACGCCATTTACGTTCTAATTTCCGAGCGGTCTGTTTTAAAGTGCACATGTGATCGTTATACCAGGGAGCGAGTTTCTTATCATAATAATTTTTCTTTTAACTGGAGCTACATTATCTAAGGTACAACGAAACGTCGACTCTAAATATTCAGTCGCTTGATCGAGTTCTGTGGGGTCAGACGGTGACCTAATTGAAGTTGGTAACTCTGGGAGATTACTGATAAAACTCTGTTTGGTAATTGATGTGAATGTACGTTTAATATGGTAGCGCGGTGCTGTGTGTACATTATCGCTGTGACACACTTGAATTGAGACAAGATAGTGATCTGAGATAATTTCAGGCAGTGTGATTGTGAATAAATTTCTTATACTTAATCCGAAGAATATTATTAAATCTAAAGTGTGACCTGCTTTATGAGTGGGTCCTACTACACACTGATTTACGCCTACTGAGTCCAGTATGGACATGAATGCTGTTCTCAGAGGGTCTTCTGGATTCTCAAAATGAATATTAAAATCTCCAGCAATTAACACTTTGTCTACAGAAACGACTAGGTTTGAGATGAAATCTGCAAATTCACTAAGAAATTCAGAATACGGCCTTGGAGGTCTGTAAAGAACTGGATGGAAGAAATGGCAACTTGATGCAGATCTCATCTCTTACCAGACACTTCTCTCCAAATTCTCATGTGAAGTGACTTCTGCCAACACTACCTTCTTCAAAAGAAAAGCTGGAAGCCTCTGCACATGATCCTGGCAAACTCCACAACATCTTCTCCTCACTACTCAACCCACCGACTCCTCCTGCCCCTTCCTCTCTGACTGTGGACGATTTTGCCACATTCTACGATGGGAAAATTGCAGCAATCCGCCAGTCCTTCGCTCCCAACCAAACTCCTACAGCAGAACCTCAGGACCTTCCCTTCCCTCCTTTAACAGAATTCTCCAACTTGTCATCTGATGAGATTCAGCAGATCATCTCGTCATCTAATCCCACCACCTGTTCATTAGACCCAATCCCCTCCACAATGCTCCAGGCAATCTCACGAGACCTCCTTCCCTTCACCACAACCATCATCAACCATTCCATATCATCTGGTCATGTTGCTGCTGCTTTTAAGAAGGCAAGGGTTATTCCCATCCTCAAGAAACCCTGCCTGGACCCATCAGAAGTTAACAACTATCGCCCGGTATCACTTCTCTCTTTTATTTCCAAAATTCTTGAAAGAACTGTTTATAACCAAATGTCTCTTTATCTCTCACATAACAACCTTAATGATCCCAACCAATCTGGATTCAAAGTGGCACATTCCACAGAGACTGCCCTTCTGTCAGTCACTGAGAAGCTCCATGCTGCTAGATCTGCTAAACTGTCATCTGTTCTCATCCTCCTGGATCTGTCAGCTGCATTTGACATGGTGAACCACAAGATTCTATTATCTATTCTTACAAGCCTTGGAATTTGTGGAAAAGTGTGGCAATGGTTTGCTTCTTACCTAGACGATAGGCCATATGAGGTAACATGGAGGGGATCTACATCTGCCCCACGTAGACTCTATACTGGTGTCCTACAGGGCTCAGTACTTGGTCCTCTTCTGTTCTCCCTCTATACCCGGTCTCTTGGTAAAGTTACATCACCGCATGGATTTTCATACCATTGTTATGCAGATGACACCCAACTTACTCTCTCCTTTCCTCCCTCTGACACTCAGGTTTCCACCCGGATCTCAGCATGTCTGGCAGACATCTCATCCTGGATGACTGCACAGCAGCTAAAGCTCAATCTGAGTAAAACTGAACTGTTGTTCATCCCTTGTGACTCATCCCCAGGTCAAGACCTTGTGATATCCCTGGACAACAACCAAATCACTCCTTCAGCCACTGCCCGCAATCTTGGGGTAACCGTGGACAATCATCTGTCATTTTCCCCAAACATCGCTAACCTTACTCGCTCTTGTAGATTTCTTCTTTACAATATCAGAAGAATTCGCCCATTTCTTTCTTCACAGGCTACTCAGGTGCTTGTTCAGTCCCTTGTTATTTCAAGACTGGACTACTGCAACTCACTCCTGGCAGGCCTGCCTCTGTCCACGATTCGTCCTCTGCAACTGATCCAGAATGCAGCAGCATGTCTCGTTTTTAACCTCCCCAAGTTCTCCCACACCACCCCACTCCTCCGCTCCCTGCACTGGCTTCCTGTAGCTGCCCGCATCAAATTTAAAACGCTGATGCTTGCCTACAAAGCTAAACCTTCTTACCACTTACCTCTCTGCTGTAATCACACCACGCACTGCACCACGTTCCCTCCGATCCTCCAGCACTGCTCGCCTCATCCCACCATCTCTCAGGGATCGAGGGCGGCATTCATGCAGGCTCTTTTCTGTTCTGGCACCTAGGTGGTGGAACGAACTTCCTCTTGATGTCCATACAGCAGAGACTTTGACAATCTATAAACGACGACTCAAGACGCATCTGTTTCTCCAGTACTGGGACTATTCCAAGTTCATGTTGGAAATGTGGGACGCCATGTCATCCAGACCAAAGAGGACAAGGACAACCCAAGTTGTTATCAACGCTCAGTTCAGAAGCCTGCATCTCTGATGGTATGTGGTTGCATGAGTGCGTGTGGCATGGGCAGCTTGCATGTCTGGAAAGGCACCATCAATGCAGAACAATATATTCAGGTTCTAGAACAACATCTAGTCATCTCTTTCAGGGAAGATCCTGCATTTTTCAACAAGATACTGTAATGCCAGACCACATTCTGCATCAATCACAACATCATGGCTGTGTAGGAGAAGGATCCGGGTACTGAAATGGCCAGTCTGCAGTCCAGATCTTTCCCCTATAGAGAACATTTGGCGCATCATAAAGAGGAAGGTGCGACAAAGAAGGCCCAAGACGATTGAAGAGTTAGAGGCCTGTATTAGACAAGAATGGGAGAGCATTCCTATTTCTAAACTTGAGAAACTGGTCTCCTCGGTCCCCAGACGTCTGTTGAGTGTTGTAAGAAGAAGGGGAGATGCCACACAGTGGTGAAAATGGCCTTGTCCCAACTTTTTTGGGATTTGTTGACACCATGACATTTTGATTAACCATATTTTTCCCTTAAAATGATACATTTTCTCAGTTTAAACTTTTGTTCCGTGATTTATGTTCTATTCTGAATAAAATATTGACATTTGCCATCTCCACATCATTGCATTCAGTTTTTATTCACAATTTGTTTAGTGTCCCAACTTTTTTGGAATCCGGTTTGTAGTTATTAACCTAGTTAACCCAGTGTAAGTATGTATCCAGTGGTGTAAACTTTAAAGCACTTTTTGTAAGTCGCTCTGGATAAGAGCATCTGCCAAATGCCTAAATGTAAATGTAAATTATAATTAGTGGAATCGACTGAGCTGACTTAATATACTTAAATACATTTATGTTACTATAAAGAATTTCAAATGAATTAAATTTGTGTCCGTGTTTTTGTACGATAGACAGATTATCAATGTAAATAACTGCGATGCCTCCTCCTCTACCAGTTAACCGAGGCTGGTGTATGTAGCTGTATCCAGGAGGACTAGCTTCATTTAGAGCTACATACTCGTCCTGTTTAACCCATGTTTCAGTTAAACAGAGTATATTAAACGCCTGATCTGTGATAATTTCATTAACAATAACCGCTTTTGATGCGAGAGATCTAATATTTAACAGTCCTAGCTTCAGATCAGAGGTGCCGGCTGCGCATTCAGTATGATCGGAGTTTGTGGTCTTTATGTTAATTAAATTATTAAAACAGCCTTTCTGAGTCTTTCTACATTTTTGCTTAGATCGGGGAACAGACACAGTCTCAATAAGGTGAACCCTGAGTGACGACTCTATGCAGCTAGCAGACGGTTGGTTTAGCCTGTCTGTCTGCTCCCTGGCCTGGGCTCTGGATTGTCACCGATTAACTAGACCTCTACTGAGACTATGAGCTATACTACAGGAAATGAGAGCAGCACCTTCCCGAGTGGGATGGACACCGTCCCGCCCTAACAGGCCAGCTTTGCCCTCAAAGGTCTTCCAATTGTCTATGTAGCCCACATTATTTTCGGAGCACCACCTGAACATCTAGCGGTTCAGCAACCATAACCTGCTGTAAGCTATGTCGCCACGTCTCATTGGGATGGGACCAGAGCATATTACTTCATCGGACATCGCCTTCGCTAATTTAAACACCTCTGTAAAGTTACTCTTACTAACCTCTGACTGACGAAGGCGTATATCGTTAGCTCCAGCATGTACCACTATCTTAGAGAACCTGTGCTGTCCTATATACCTGCTATGTCCGGTGCTCTGGCTCCCGGGATACACCTAACCACTGCCGCTGGCACCCCTAAAGGTCTAGCTAATGTCACGTGTCTCAGTATAGAGTCTCCTATAACCAGAGCTCTTTCAGGTTTCTCAGCGGGTGCAGCACTGAGGAGAGCAAACCTGTTGGACACGTGAAGCGCAGAGGAGGTGTGCTCCGGTGGGCTAGCCTTAGCGTTAGCTTTGGCTGAACGAGTATGCCGCCGAGTCGTCACCCACTCGCCCCGCTGTGAGGGCTCTAATGCCGGAGTCGGGGGCTGATTATCTCCGCCTGTGGCACCCAGACTGTCCGCTACAGGAATAACGCTGCTCTCACACTCTCTAACACTCTCTAAAGTCTGGATGCTGGTCTCCTCTAACCCTAATATCTTCTCCGTCAGAGTACTAATTAACACACACCTATCACAAGTAAAATTATTGCTAATGACGGAGGAAGAATGTCTAAACATCCTGCACTCTACACACTGAACAAGCTGAATTAGACACTGGGGTCCTTCTCATAGGACAACGGAAAGGCTGAGGAGAAAATCAGCTCTGTGTTCATATCAAGGTCAAGAGAGACTTGTTTATTATTTTTTCGGTTTATTAGCATAAGCCCGTCTGCAGACCCAGCCTGTGGAGACGCTCAGCGTGTTGCCTCGTTTATTTTTTGTTTCTGTGGACTTGAGAAGTATCAAATAAAAACCAGTATCTTTTCACCCTGGACCTGCGTTCTCATTTTCAGCACGCAAGACATGACCGATACCAGCAGGATTTGTAAGACTTTTTGCAGGGCTTTAGTGACTAGTTTAATTAGTCAGTGTTTAAAAAAGAGATTTTCTTCTTGATATTAAAGACAGAAAATGTAAAATGATTTTCCTGATCCATTGCAATATTTTGATGCCAATACTTTTAAAATAACCAATTCAAGAATATAGACTGGAAATTGACTAGGACTTAGCATACCAAATACTGTGTTAATAACAAAGTTAGTGAAATATACTTTACACATAATTTATCCAACTAACCAATTTCTAATTCATGCTCCAGAATCTATTGTAGAGCCTTTACTGCAAATAGCTGCATTATTTTTGCTATTTCATTTCCTTGGTCAGAAAAGTTTTTGAACCTATAGTTTAGTTACGTAGTAAATTGGTGTACATTTGCGGTATATTTTGGAAAAAAGTAACGTTATGCGTTTTAATTAGTTTTGGCTCGTGTTATGTTTGACATTACTTACGTTGATTTATTGATTAAAATCACAGCAACTGTAGTGATTGTGGCTCATTTAAAGATATAGATTAAACTAGGTTTTTTTAACTGAAACTGAACCGGTGTTGTTAGCAATAAGCTAAAAACATACACAGCGCTGTCGTTGCACTTTGTGTATAAGCTGGCCCTGGCATAGAGGTGCATGGTTAACAAATAAATAAATTAATTGATTTTAATAGCCATATTCCTAAGACTGTCCTTTGGAACAGGTAGCGGTTTGTATCTACAGTTATACACATGTGATGTACATGATTTTGCGTTGATTCTCTCCTTGTTGTAGAGACACATGGGCTCGGCCCGGCGCACCCGAGGATCATTTTTCTGAGAGTGTTCTCTAACAAAATGGGAAATGGTTGTTTCAAACAGTCTGTTACTCCTAATGATTGGATGTCTATTTAAGGATTTGGAATTTTTATTCAACCTTTTGTGTCATCTATTACACATCAGGAATAGGTGTTAGGAATTATACTTTTTTGTCCAATAGGATTAAAACTGCATGGTTCCTACCCCGGGACTTTCTTTGACTGTTATATTTCTCCACATTTCACACAACTATATCAAACAACCTTTCTTAATAATATATACCTTAATTAAAATTTCTCTAGCAGGAACTGGACACAAACCTGCCATATAACTCATGGGAAGTATGGTATGTGATCTGGATACTAAAAGCAATTTTAACACCTCCCTCAGAAGAAAATCTAATCAAACTTTGCCTACAATAAGATCTAATGGTTCAAAGAAATATCTTGCGGAAACGATGTAACTGTTTTAGTTCGGTCAAATTAGTGCCTGCACCAAGCAAAGAAAACAACTAAAGAGATTGCAGAAATGGAATTGCATTAAGAATGCAAAGAATTGTTAAAACCTGGAAGAATATTGTTGAAGCACTTTGAAAATTGGTGAAAAGGCTTCAGTTTGCTAGGGAGCATAAAGACTAAATTTTGAAGTGATGGAAAAAGGTCATGTGACCTGATGAGTCCAGACTGACCCTATTCCAGAGTGATGGGCGTGTCAGGGTAAGAAGGGAAGCGCATGAAGCGATGCTCCCATCATGTATAGTGTCCACTGTACAAGCCTCCGGAGACAGTGGTATGATCTGGGGTGGATCAGGTGATCAGGTCTAGACTCAGTAACGTTATGGGGCAATAAAATGCTGCGCAAATTCATATCTGACCATTCACTTACGTCTGCATTAAAATAATCTCCTCCACCTTGTATAGTTTTTTAGTTGTGTCTTGCGGAATCTCGGTCCTGATGAACACCTGAGAATTCCTCTGATCCACAGGCATTGTGTTTGCACCTTACGGTCCAATCTGGAGAAAGCAGCGCAAGTTCTGCCACATGACTCTTCGAAACTTCGGCCTGGAGAAGCTGAGCCTGGAGCCCTGCATCCACGAGGGATTTGCTATAGTCAAGGCTGAGCTGCTGAAGCTACAACAGGAGGCGGGAGGACAAGGAGTGGACCTGACGCCTTTGATCAGTAACACCATGTCCAACGTGATCTCTGGCTCTACTACGTCCCTTTCGGTGTCTTCAAACAGCTCTGCCTCAGCTCTGTGTAGAGAGACATCATGACATTCCTGAAGAAGATTATAGTCAGGCACAGGGCCACGCTGGACCCCGAGAATCCCAGGGACTTCATCGATACAGTGGTGTGAAAAACTATTTGCCCCCCTCCTGATTTCTTATTCTTTTGCATGTTTGTCACACAAAATGTTTCTGATCATCAAACACATTTAACTATTAGTCAAAGATAACACAAGTAAACACAAAATGCAGTTTTTAAATGAGGGGTTTTATTATTTAGGGAGAAAAGAAATCCAAACCTACATGGCTCTGTGTGAAAAAGTAATTGCCCCCTGAACCTAATAACTGGTTGGGCCACCCTTAGCAGCAATAACTGCAATCAAGCGTTTGCGATAACTTTTACAGCGCTCTGGAGGAATTTTGGCCCATTCATCTTTGCAGAATTGTTGTAATTCAGCTTTATTTGAGGGTTTTCTAGCATGAACCACCTTTTAAAGGTCATGCCACAACATCTCAATAGGATTCAGGTCAGGACTTTGACTAGGCCACTCCAAAGTCTTCATTTTGTTTTTCTTCAGCCATTCAGAGGTGGATTTGCTGGTGTGTTTTGGATCATTGTCCTGCTGCAGCACCCAAGATCGCTTCAGCTTGAGTTGACGAACAGATGGCCGGACATTCTCCTTCAGGATTTTTTGGTAGACAGTAGAATTCATGGTTCCATCTATCACAGCAAGCCTTCCAGGTCCTGAAGCAGCAAAACAACCCCAGACCATCACACTACCACCACCATATTTTACTGTTGGTATGATGTTCTTTTTCTGAAATGCTGTGTTACTTTTACGCCAGATGTAACGGGACACGCACCTTCCAAAAAGTTCAACTTTTGTCTCGTCGGTCCACAAGGTATTTTCCCAAAAGTCTTGGCAATCATTGAGATGTTTTTTAGCAAGATTGAGACGAGCCTTAATGTTCTTTTTGCTTAAAAGTGGTTTGCGCCTTGGAAATCTGCCATGCAGGCCGTTTTTGCCCAGTCTCTTTCTTATGGTGGAGTCGTGAACACTGACCTTAATTGAGGCAAGTGAGGCCTGCAGTTCTTTAGATGTTGTCCTGGGGTCTTTTGTGGCCTCTCGGATGAGTCGTCTCTGCGCTCTTGGGGTAATTTTGGTCGGCCGGCCACTCCTGGGAAGGTTCACCACTGTTCCATGTTTTTGCCATTTGTGGATAATGGCTCTCACTGTGGTTCGCTGGAGTCCCAAAGCTTTAGAAATGGCTTTATAACCTTTACCAGACTGATAGATCTCAATTACTTTTGTTCTCATTTGTTCCTGAATTTCTTTGGATCTTGGCATGATGTCTAGCTTTTGAGGTGCTTTTGGTCTACTTCTCTGTGTCAGGTAGCTCCTATTTAAGTGATTTCTTGATTGAAACAGGTGTGGCAGTAATCAGGCCTGGGGGTGACTACAGAAATTGAACTCAGGTGTGATAAACCACAGTTAAGTTATTTTTTAACAAGGGGGGCAATCACTTTTTCACACAGGGCCATATAGATTTGGAGGTTTTTTTCTCCCTTAATAACGTAAACCTTCATTTAAAAACTGCATTTTGTGTTCAATTATGTTATCCTTGACTAATAGTTAACGGTTTTTGATGAGCAGAAACATTTAAGTGTGACAAACATGCAAAAGAATAAGAAATCAGGAAGGGGGCAAATAGTTTTTCACACCACTGTATGTATCTGGTGGAGATAAAAACAGGAGGAGCGGAGGAGCGTTCTCTAAGATTACATGTTCTACATAATAGGGGACCTGTTTATTGCAGGGACGGATACGACCACTAATAGCGTCCTGTGGATGGTGCTGTACATGTGTTTCCTGATGTCCAAGGTAAACACACTTTGCATGATGTTTGTACTGTGTTTGACTTGGAGGCAGCAAGATGGCAGAAGAGGAGAGTGCAACAGAGACAGGATGAAATCCTGTGAAAAATAGCTTATATATCGCACATTATATTGTCATATAATTTTCTTACTATATTACAAACAAATGCACAGTTTGTAAAATCGATGTATCTTCTGCTCGATACATAAAGCCTGCGACTCTGTGATGTATTTTTGACAGTAGAGTCACGATTATCAATTCATATTGAACAAAACAAAACCCCAAAAGTAAAAATCGGACTTTGTGTTATTATTATTATTATTATTATTATTATTAAATTCAAATTTTATTAGTCACATACACAATCATACACAGTATAATATTCAGTGAAATGCTTTTCACTTATTATTATTTATTATTATTAGATTCAAGATTCAAAGATTCAAGATTCAAAGAACTTTATTAATCCCAGAGGGAAATTTCTTATGCTAGGTTACAGTTGCTCACAGTTGTTATCTATTCTTATTATTATTTCAGTCATTCTTTAGTTTTTTGGAATTGTATTCTCACATAAGAACACGCACTCCATATTTTATGTATGATTTGACTTATACTGTACAAGAGTTTACAAAACCACATTTTTGCACAGCCTTAGGCCAATATTTACGGATGTTGACAGCTTTCTTGACAGCTTCCTTACCCCATAACAAACTCTTTATTTATAAGCGTATATTTTCTAAAGCACTTCCTAAAATATCGCTGTTCCTCTGTGAAATACAAACTTATTCGAATCTAATAGAAACCAACAAATCTTTTCTGTTATCGTCTTGTCTGAATTGATCAGTGGAGTTTTCTAAGCTATTTAGTTTATTTGGTTATTTTTTTACATTTTGTTTTCCCTTTGTTTTAGTTATTTATTTGTCTGTTTATTTTGTCTATTGTTATTATTTATTTACATATTTTTGTAAAGTTTGCTTATACAGTCTTTTGTATCTTCTATTTAACTGTCGATATTAATTGTATAATTACATTTTTACACCTGAATCTTGTACTTTTATACTTTAATATTGTAATTGTAACTTTTCGTGATTAATAATAATAATAAAAAAGAAACATAAAGCCCTGTTTCATATTAAACTGAAATCTACAAGAGAGAAATATTACAGGTTAGAACACAAAGACAGTGTGGTTTAGAGAGGAGTGAATCCAGATTAAGTAACCCGATCCTTTACATAATAATCCTTAAATAACCCGATCCGAGGCGAATCTGTAACTAGGTTTCAGGATACAGATATCATTTATACGCAGTCAGACAGTGTAGAGTACAGAAGGAAACCCCGTCTCTAGTGTGTGAGCGAGGCAGGGTACTGACTGGAAAACTCTCTCACTCAGGAGTTACTTCAAGCTGTAAGCTGTGTGTGTGTGTGTGTGTGTGCGCGCACGTGTGTGTGTGTGTCTGTGTGTGTGTCTGTGTGTACGTGTGTGCACGTTTGTTCCAGGCGAATATTGAAGATCAACTGCTTATAACACTGAACTAACTGCAGGAGTGTCTCCTGGTGTGTGTGTGTGTGTGTGTGTATGCACATGTTATGTTGGGGCTTGTAGTCTGTTCCCAAAGTGTCACAGCTGTAGATTCTGTTATACATTATTGTACCTATAATACACTATTATACTCTGCTATTGTACCTGACGTTGAATAACATAATAAATAGTAGAATAGAATAAAAATACACAAATTAATAAAAGATTTAAAAGGTTAAAGCTAAAAATAATCTGATATACAATATAAACAGACTTAATAAAGAATATGTAAATAAATAATAAAACACGGAGTAAGCCATCAAACAAACAAATAAATAAGGAGGGAAATAGAAAAAACAACAAGTAAATTGCAGGAGAAAAAAAGCTGTGTTTCATTGATTAAATCTGAAAATAACAGAAGATTTGCTATTAGATTTAACAAGTTTAAGAGGTTTAAAATGCACCGTATTTGTCCAAAAAAAAAAAACAAGCGCTGGTTGCTGTGATGTAATCTGGCACATAACTGTTCATATTTAACTTAATTTAGGCGAATACTGGCTTAGTTTCATTATATTCTGTCCAGACAGTTTTGTCTGACCATGTGACAACATCTGCCTAGACAGACAGATTTTTTTTTCTAAGACTGGTTTCAGGTATAAAACAAAGATATCATTGAAAGAGCGAGTTCTGACCAATATACAGACAATTTCTTTATTCATATCGACTGGAATAAAGAAGGAATGAGGGAACAGTGAGATCACTACAGTACAGTATGACAGGAGTAGGACAGAACACTACAGTGTACACCACACGTATATCTACACAACAGAAACAGACAGCAGCTGCAAGTTAAAGCTGTGTGTGTGTGTGTGTGTGTGTGGTGGTAGGCACATTCGTGGAAATTTCCTTTCCTTCTAGTCATTCCTGAATATGTATGCCTACAGCATACAGTGGTATGAAAAACTATTTGCCCCCTGTCACGTTCTGCTATGATGTTGGACTGTGGGCTTGGTGTTGAGGCATAAATGCAGAGGGGATGCAGTGAAACAGAAAGAAAGAGTCTTTAATAATAAAACAAACAAGCAAAACATGAACAAAATATGAACTAAGGAAGTTGGCTAAAATCATGGAGCATAAGAAACGGAACTCAAACACTTAGACATAAGACTAGGGGTTACATACATTGATACACTATACAGACATGGGATACAAACTGGACAAGACTAGACACACGAAACAGCCTAACGGACTAAACATTAGGGACTATGCATGCAAGGGATAAACAAACACAAGACAGGCTTGGCTAGGTCTACTGGCTGAGCTGCACATTAGCTGCTAAGCTAGCTCATAGCTAATCAGACTAATGGCTACACCAGCCAGTAGCCTGAGACACAAGGGAATGAACAGACAAGGTACACAGCAGACTAGGTATGAAACAGACTAAGAACTCTAAAGGTTAGTGGCTAAAGATGTTAGTACCTGAACAGACTAAGAGCTAAGCAGACAAGGAGACTAGACAGACACGAAGACTAGACAGACTAAGATCTAAACATGTTTGTATCACCCTCATTAGTATTTAAACAGACTACTAGCTAAACATGCAATGGGGGTTACTTAGACAAAAGGGTAAACACAAAAGGCTAATTCTCCTAGAGGCTAATCCTGCTAGGAGACACAGAGACAAAGAGACATAAACTAAATCAAAGCAAATACAAACTTAACTTAAAGTGCTCCTGAAACCAAAAGGCCAACCATACTGTTAAATTAAAACCAGAAGAAAACAAAACCCACATAACAGAAATTAATGCTCAACCCAGTTTCCCAGAACAAACAGGTATTTATAACAATGCTAATGAGCCTCCTCAGTTCAGGTGAGCATCCACGTCACCTGACCGAGGAGGCTTCTGGGAAACTGAGTCTAGGAACAGAACTACAACTAAAAAACACTGCCCTCTAGTGGGCAACCCTCACACCCCCCTACTGATTTCTTATTCTTTTGCATGTTTGTCACACAAAATGTTTCTGATCATCAAACACATTTAACTATTAGTCAAAGATAACACAAGTAAACACAAAATGCAGTTTTTAAATGAGGGGTTTTATTATTTAGGGAGAAAAAAAATCCAAACCTACATGGCCCTGTGTGAAAAAGTAATTGCCCCCTGAACCTAATAACTGGTTGGGCCACCCTTAGCAGCAATAACTGCAATCAAGCGTTTGCGATAACTTGCAACGAGTCTTTTACAGCGCTCTGGAGGAATTTTGGCCCACTCATCTTTGCAGAATTGTTGTAATTCAGCTTTATTTGAGGGTTTTCTAGCATGAACCGCCTTTTTAAGGTCATGCCACAACATCTCAATAGGATTCAGGTCAGGACTTTGACTAGGCCACTCCAAAGTCTTCATTTTGTTTTTCTTCAGTCATTCAGAGGTGGATTTGCTGGTGTGTTTTGGGTCATTGTCCTGCTGCAGCACCCAAGATCGCTTCAGCTTGAGTTGACGAACAGATGGCCGGACATTCTCCTTCAGGATTTTTTGGTAGACAGTAGAATTCATGGTTCCATCTATCACAGCAAGCCTTCCAGGTCCTGAAGCAGCAAAACAACCCCAGACCATCACACTACCACCACCATATTTTACTGTTGGTATGATGTTCTTTTTCTGAAATGCTGTGTTACTTTTACGCCAGATGTAACGGGACACGCACCTTCCAAAAAGTTCAACTTTTGTCTCGTCGGTCCACAAGGTATTTTCCCAAAAGTCTTGGCAATCATTGAGATGTTTTTTAGCAAAATTGAGACGAGCCTTAATGTTCTTTTTGCTTAAAAGTGGTTTGCACCTTGGAAATCTGCCATGCAGGCCGTTTTTGCCCAGTCTCTTTCTTATAGTGGAGTCGTGAACACTGACCTTAATTGAGGCAAGTGAGGCCTGCAGTTCTTTAGATGTTGTCCTGGGGTCTTTTGTGGCCTCTCGGATGAGTCGTCTCTGCGCTCTTGGGGTAATTTTGGTCGGCCGGCCACTCCTGGGAAGGTTCACCACTGTTCCATGTTTTTGCCATTTGTGGATAATGGCTCTCACTGTGGTTCGCTGGAGTCCCAAAGCTTTAGAAATGGCTTTATAACCTTTACCAGACTGATAGATCTCAATTACTTTTGTTCTCATTTGTTCCTGAATTTCTTTGGATCTTGGCATAATGTCTAGCTTTTGAGGTGCTTTTGGTCTACTTCTCTGTGTCAGGTAGCTCCTATTTAAGTGATTTTCTTGATTGAAACAGGTGTGGCAGTAATCAGGCCTGGGGGTGACTACAGAAATTGAACTCAGGTGTGATAAACCACAGTTAAGTTATTTTTTAACAAGGGGGGCAATCACTTTTTCACACAGGGCCATGTAGATTTGGAGTTTTTTTTCTCCCTTAATAACGTAAACCTTCATTTAAAAACTGCATTTTGTGTTCAATTATGTTATCTTTGACTAATAGTTAACGGTTTTTGATGAGCAGAAACATTTAAGTGTGACAAACATGCAAAAGAATAAGAAATCAGGAAGGGGGCAAATAGTTTTTCACAGCACTGTACATGCCAGTATATATCTAATAACTATATACTGTAATAAACTTCAGTCTCCCTAACAACGAACAACAACGAACAAAGTCTGATAAACACTCCAACTGTACTGTAATGTTCTGTTAATGTAAGTTTAATGATGAACTTGTGATTATGTGTTTGTTACACGACCCACAGCAGCCATGATGCGTCTCTGTACAGCAGTGATCTTAATGCTGGGTAAGGACACCGGTGTGTGTGTGTGTGTGTGTGTGTGTGTGTGTGTACACTGAAGCAGTGTGTGTCATAACGAGAGTGTGTTAACATCATCAGTCTCATCACACTCTTTCTCTCAGCACTGTGTCAGGTGGGATCCTCAGACAGACTGAAGGTGTTTGGGAATCTGCACGAGACATCGTCCCTCCCCTGTCCCGAGACGTGCTCTGGTCTTCTCACCTGGACCAGGTTTCAGAAGCAGGACGACGTCCTGGTCAGGTGTACCAGAGTCTCGTGCTGGAGTAAAGACGGGTTTAGTCTTCCTCGTGAGCGGTTCCTCAGTGGAGACTCCACCCTGACGGTGCTGAGAGCCGATTACAGCCTGCGAGGTCTCTACATGGCCGAGTGTGATTCTGAGACGGTGTGTGAGGTCGTCTTCACTCTGGCCCGTGAGTATTCACTCTCAATATTTACTGTTACTTATTATATTAAATAATCAGTTACATTCTGCAGATAGTTCTGTAGGTTTATTTTAGTCACTAGAAATAAACCTTTTCTTTTCTTAAATGGCCCCGCCTCCAAACTCTCAGAATGCAACTTAAAGATTTTTTTTCTTTTATCATGTGTTCATGCTCTCTAAATTTTGACGAGGTAAAGGCTTTTAACAGTGATGTAACACCATAGTGCATAAAATACACATTTTCAGGAAAACTGTGTGTCTGTGTAACTGGGTGTGTGTAACAAAGTGGTCAAGTAATATTATTTTTCTAAACTTTGAAATATTATACTAATTACTTATTCTAATACTAATTGTAACAATTCTTCAAAACTTTTTTTTTATCATAAGATATAATGAGATATGAGCAGATGAGATGAGATAAGTTAACTGATAACTTTATTGATCCCTGAAAGGAAATGTAAATTGCGGGCGGCTAAATACATAGAACTAAAAAAATATAGATATACCCCCATAAAATAAACCTTGTAAAATACTAAAAACAACACAGAAATAGACAAATTATATATACAGTATATAAATAAATATAGCATTATTAATAATAAAACTGTAAAATAAAGAGCATAAATATGCACAGGTGTATCTCAATGATTTAGAATATCATCAAAAAATCGTATAAATAACTAACTATTATATAGGTTCATTACACACAGTCTAAAATATTTTAAGTGCTTATTTCTTTTCATTTTGATTATTATGACTTACATTTAATGAAAACCCAAAATTCAGTATTTGAGAAAATTTGAATATTACTTAAGACCAATCAAAAAATAAAAAAATAACAATTTTAAATACAGAAATAGTGAAAAGTATGAACATATACAGCACTCAGTACAGTGGAACCTCGGATTACGAGCACAATTCATTCCGGAAGCAGCTCGTATTCCAAAACACTCGTAAAAAGATGGCGCCGGTGAGGTCGGTTGCCGTCACGACTTCTCCGACCACCTTTTCTTTGTTTTTGTGTTGGTATAAAATGTACTCACAATTTGACGTTTTTAACTCCGGATCCGAGCTGGCCGAGTGAGATCTTGAGGGAGAACAATGGACGCGATGCAAAGCAGCGGCCCCGAGGGAAATGAGCTGGCGTCAGGAACAGGCTGAGAGCCCATGCACACCGCACACCTCTGCCTAGCATCCTGCTCGCCAACGTCCAGTCACTGGAGAACAAACTCGATGACCTCAGGGCCAGGATAAAGTTCCAGAGAGACATTCGGGACTGCAATCTCCTCTGCTTCGCCAAGACATGGCTGAATTGTGGCGGGGGACTTTAATAGTGCCAACCTCAAACGCGCAGCGCCGAGCTTTTACCACCACATCACCTGTACCACCAGGGGTGAAAGGACACTGGACCATTGTTATACTACGGTCAAAGACGGTTACAAGGCGCAATCTCGTCCAGCGTTTGGAAAATCTGACCACGCCGCCATCTTCATGCCAAAATACAAACAAAGGCTGAAACAGGAAGTTCCGATTCAGAGGGAGGTCGCGCAATGGACGGACCAATCGGTGGCCACGTTACAGGACGCACTCGATGACGTAGACTGGGACATGTTCAGAAACATCTCCGATGACGTCAGCGTGTTTACGGTTGTGGGATTCATTGGGAAGCTAGCGGATGATACCGTGGAGAAAAAGACTATCAGAACGTTTCCCAACCAGAAGCCTTGGGTGGATAAAGCCATCCGCGACGCTCTGAGATCTCGCACCGCTGCCTACAACATGGGGCTTGCGTCGGGGGACATGGAACCGTACAAGGCTGCGTCATACAATGTCCGGAAGGCGGTGAAAGAGGCAAAGCAGTGCTACGGGAGGAAACTAAGGTCACAGCTTCAACAGAGTGACTCTAGGAGCCTGTGGCAGGGACTAAGGACAATTACTAACTGCCAGCATCGCAAGCGTGTTCATTATCACTGAGCACGACGTGAGGAGAGCCTTCAAGAGAGTGAACACCAGGAAAGCAGCAGGACCAGACGGCATCTCAGGCCGTATCCTCAGAGCCTGCGTTGACCAGATAGCACCTGAGATATTCAACATCTCTTTATCTCATTCGGTGATTCCCACATGCTTCAAAGAGTCCATCATTGTTCCTGTCCCGAAGAAACCACATCCTGCTTCCCTCAACGATTATCGCCCTGTAGCCCTCACCTCAGTAGTGATGAAGTGCTTTGAACGCCTGGTCAGAGACTTCATCATTTTTTCACTACCCGACACTCTGGACCCACTACAGTTTGTATACCATCAGAACTGCTCTACAGACGATGCAATCTCTCATCTACTCCATACATCACTCACTCACCTGGACACTAGGAAAGGGAATTATGTTAAAATGCTCTTCATCGACTACAGCTCTTCATTTAATACCATAATTCCCTCCACACTCACCACCAAGCTGGAGCACCTGGGACTCAGCTCATCTATGTGTCAGTGGATCTCCAATTTTCTGACTGGCAGACCACAGGCAGTAAGGATGGGTGGACATGTCTCAGCCTCACTTACTCTCAGCACTGGAGCCCCCCAGGGTTGTGTTCTGAGCCACCTGCTGTACTCTTTGTACACTCACGACTGCGTGGCCACTACCAACTCCACCGCCATCATCAAGTTTGCTGACGACACTGTCGTGGTGGGCCTGATCACCAACAATGATGAGTCGGCCTACCTAGAGGAGATTGGAAATCTGGTGAACTGGTGCCAGAGGAACAATCTCCTCCTGAACGTCAGCAAGACAAAGGAGCTTAGTACAGGACTTTAGTACAAAGCAGGAGAGGAACTACCAGACCCCCGTCATCAACAGGAGCCCAGTGGAGAGAGTGGACAGCTTCCAATACCTCGGTGTTCACATCACGCAGGACCTGTCATGGTCCTGTCACATCAGCACCGTGGTGAAAAAAGCCCGGCAGCGTCTCTACCACCTCAGACGCTTGAGAGACTTTAGACTGCCCTCCAAGGTGCTCAGGAATTTCTACTCCTGCACCATAGAGAGCATCCTGACGGGAAACATCACGACCTGGTTCGGGAACAGCACCATGCAGGACAGACGAGCTCTACAGAGGGTGGTGCGATCAGCCGAGCGCATCATCCGCACTGAGCTCCCTGACCTGCACTCCATCTACAGCAAGCGGTGCTGGACTAAGGCCAGGAAGATCGTGAAGGACCTCAGACACCACAGTACTGTACTGGACTGTTCTCTCTGTTGCGGTCTGGGAAGCGATTCCGCTCCTTGAAGGCCAACACAGAGAGACTGAGGAGGAGCTTCTTCCCGCAGGCGATAAGGTCTCTCAATCATCACACAGGACTATTAACATCTTTTTAAGCTCACAACATTGACATTGACTGAACAATCATGGACACATTCTTACACACTTGCACTAAATATTATATACCTGGACAATTGCACATGACACTTTCATTAGTCACCTTTCATGCATATTTGCACAACCACTGACACTTTAAATTTTATATTTTATATATATACTTTCCCCCCTATATTTTGCAGTATTTTATTATGCCCTCATTGTACATATTGTTTATTTTACTAGTTAAATTTATGTCTTTAGTATTTCTTTTTATTGATATTTATTTTACGTATAAGCTTTTATTTTCTTTTTAAGGTCACTGGCGGTCGTGTAAGCATTTCACTGCATATTGTACTGTGTATGTGACAAATAAAATTAGAATTTGAATTTAAACCAAATTTACTTTTCCCATAGGAAATAATGGAAACTTAAATAATTCGTTCTATAGCCCAAAAAAAATAAATACATAAAAATAATTAATACAAAATATAAAGTGAAAATAAAACAAATTAACCTGCACTTTACCTTTCAAAAAAGTAAAAAATAAATCCCGACAGATAACTATTTCCGTTTGTGCATGTAAGCAGTATGTGTGTGTGTGTGTGTGTGTGTGTGTGTGTGTGTGTGTGTGTGTGTGTGAGACGTTAGAGTAAGTGGAGACTCTTGCTTTCAGCCCCTCCTGTCTCCCCCTTCTCATCTTACACAGTAAAACTTTCTCCTCTCATCTAAATTAAACACACACACACATTAACGGAAAGAATGTTGTTCTCCACTAAATTATTAAAGCTTCTCCACTTTATTGTAATGTTGTTCGCGACAGCGTAACAGCCCGTTAATTCATGCTCGTGTAATGTTGAGATGGACAAACTGGTCGATGTCCACGTTCTTTTATTTTCTGCATTATCGGGCTATAGTACAAACTTTCAGGTGGATCCTGCACTTAAATCCAACAAAAAAAACTACTGAAGAACAAAACTCAGGCTCTATATCCTAGCTTACATCTCGCAGTCGCGTTCACACACACCAGACTGTATTACCCACAATGCATCTCCCGCAGTGGACTTCACTCCCGCTACACTGTTTTATCTGAAATTAGCAATAAACATCACCAATGACACTCGTATGAGCGCAAACTAAGAGAATCACTGCTGTAAAGTAAAACAAACAAATGAACCGCACTTTACCTCTGAAAAGATTTGTGACAGAGCCGAGTTTCTTTGGAGAGAAGAGTGTGTGTCTCTCGCGCGCGTGTGTGGGTGTTTGTTTCTGAAGGGGGATTCTCACACACAGCCGGCACAGTGTCAAATTACACTCGCGCACAGACACACACATACACACACACCGCGATGAGTAAGAAAATGGATTTTTAACCTCTGTATTGAGAATTTCATTTGCTTTACTCGCGCACACACGTGTGTGGTATAAGTACTTTTGTCAGTGTGGGCAGGTGCCAAGTCCTGCTGGAAAATGAAATCGGCATTTCCATAAAGCTGGTCAGCAGAGGGAAGCATGAAGTGCTCTAAAACTTCCTGGTAGACATATGTGCTGACCTACAGTATGACACTTCCTCTGCTGACCTTTGAACTGATAAAACACAGTGGACCAACACGAGCAGATGACATGGTCTTCGCAAACCACTACTGACTGCAAACATTACACTGGACTGCAAGCAACGTGGACTCTGGGGCTCTCCTCTCTTCCTCCAGGTACAGGGGCATTACTGCAAAATTAACTTTCATCTGAAAAGAGGACTTTGGCCCACTGAGCAACAGTTCAGTTCTTTTTGTCCTTAGTCCGGGTAAGACACCTCAGATGTTGTCTCTGCTTCAAGAGTGTCTTGACACGAGGAATGAGACAGTTGTCCTCCATGTCCTGGATATGTCTGCGTGTGGTGGCTCTTGAAGCACTGACTCCAGCTGTAGTCTTCTCCGGTTGAATCTCTATTCACACTTTAATATAGATTAACTATCTATATAATATATGAGTTTCACTTTTTAAATTGAATTATTGAAATAATTTTTTTTGATAATATTCTAATTTATTGAGATGAAACTGTACAAGAGTCACATCCTCAACTAACAGCACACACATTTCTAAAACAGTTCTAAGTTTATAGACCCTTTATTTCCTCTCCTTAGCTGTAGAGATGAGGCGTGTGATTACCCCTGGAGAGCCCATAGACGTGCCTTTACCCCTCACTGACATGGTGGCGGTGAACTTTAATGCCAGCGACGCTGTAAAGCCATCAAGCCTGCGGATCTGCACCGTGGATAACGAGAAGACGCTCTGCAGTCCAGATTATGAAGAGAGAGCGTCTCGTCTCAACACTCTTCTGATCCAAGGTGGAAATTCCTCTGACAGCGGGATCTACACAGTACAAGACCTGGTGAATGACGAGACTCTGGCCATCATACACGTTAGTGTGAAAGGTGAGAGGGTTAATGAAGCAGGAAGTGAGTCATCACTCATCACTCTGTAAGACCCACAGTAGTTCTCCATCAGTGTCACAGTCTGATCCTCTTTGGATTGGGGTTTTACCTCCTCAAACTTTAATATGGATAAATAAATGTAAACGTGAACGAGGTTTTTATCCTGATTCTGGTGGAAGTGTTACAGAGTGATGCTGGTGTTGTGATGTTTTTAGGGTCTAAAGCAGAAGAGCAGCGTTCTGGAGCCGCACCCGTGTCCCAGAATCACAATGTCAGACACAGAAGTGTTTACTCTGGTAGGTCTGAGTTCATGAGCGGAAATGACGATTTTATTCCGACACAGAGCTCATAACTAACACACAGAGCTGCTGGGGCTCAGGAATAAACCCTCTGAGACTGGAGGTAATGTGTAACACGTGTGTGTGTATGTGTGTGTGTGTGTGTGTGTGTGTGTGTGTGTGTGTGTGTTTGTGTTTGCAGAAGAGAAGCAGTGTCCAGACATTGAACAGGAGAGATCCATGACACCGTGGGTGATCGCACTGATAGCAGTGATTCTGCTCATTCCATCAGTGTTTATTAACTTTTATCTGTGCATGAAAACTACATAAACAAACATCTCCACATAGCAGAAAAAGAAGCAGATGGAGTGAATGGATAAAAACCAGCCTCATGCAGGAGATGTCAGTACTCACACTCCTCTCACTGACCAGCAGCTCTGCAAAACCAGTACAGATGTAGTGCCTTCTGCTTAGCTGAGCCCCTTTTATACAGCTACATTCAAATTCAAATTTTGTCTCATACACAGTACGACATGCAGTGAAATGCTTATACGACTGCCTGTGACCTTAACATTTTAAAAAACTGTTAACAAGAAATAAATAGAACAAAATATAAAATAAATAAATAAATAAATAAATAAATATATATATAGTCCCTCTGATGAACTCATTCTTGATCCTATCCATCCTTGTCACTCCAAAAGAGAACCTCAACATCTTCAGCTCTGCTACCTCCAACTCTGCCTCCTGTCTTCAGTGCCACTGTCTCTAAGCCGTAGAGCATTGCTGGTCTCACCACTGTCCTGTACACCTTTCCTTTCATTCTCGCTGATACTCTTTTATTGCATAACACACCTGACACTTTTCTCCACCCATTCCAACCTGCCTGTACTCGTCTCTTCACCTCCTTTGAACACTCTCCGTTGCTGTGGACCATTTACCTGAAGTACTTAAAGTCCTGCACCTTCTTTACCTCTGCTCCCTGTAGCCTCACTGTTCCTCTTGGGTTCCTCTCATTCACACACATGTATTCCGTCTTGCTGCGGCTAACCTTCATTCCTCTGCTTTCCAGAGCGTACCTGCACCTCTCCAAATTTTCCTCCACCTGTTCCCTGCTCTCGCTACAAAGCACATCTGCAAACATCATCTGCAAACATCATAGACCATGGTGACTCCTGTCTAACCTCATCTGTCATCCTGTCCATCACTAGAGCAAACAAAAAGGGGCTTAGAGCCGATCCTTGATGCAGACCCACCTCCACCTTGAACTCTTCTGTCACACCTACAGCACATCTCACCACTGTCTTACAACTCTCATACATGTCCTGCACCACTCTAACATACTTCTCTGCCACTCCAGACTTCCTCATACAACACCACAGCTCCTCTCTCGGCAACCTGTCGTACGCTTTCTCTAAATCTACAAAGACACAATGCAACTCTTTATTACCTTCTCTGTACTTCTCCATCAGCATCCTCAAAGCAAATACTGCACCTGATGTACTCTTTCTAGGCAAGAAAACCATATTGCTGCTCACAAATTCTCACCTCTGCCCTTAACCTAGCTTCCACTACTCTTTCCCACAGCTTCATTGTATGGCTCATTAGCTTTATACCTCTGTAATTGCCACAGCTCTGCACATCTCCCTTGTTCTTCTTCTGGAATCCTCTCACTCTCCAAGATCTTGTTAAACAAACTAGTCAGAAACTCTACTGCCACCTCTCCTAAGCACTTCCACACCTCCACAGGTATGTCATCAGGACCAACAGCCTTTCCACTCTTCAGAAAGAGTTAATATATAAAAAGAGTTAATATATGAGTGAAACTAATATATTCTAGTGTCATTACATGCCAAGTGAAATATAAAACTTTTTACTATGTTTAAATATGTATAAAAGAAGACAGCGCATCCAATAAGTGAGGAATGTCTATACAACTAGAAAAAATATATAAAGGTGAATTTAAATGGAAATAAGTGGAAATGTCCAGGAAGTGTGCAGGAAGTGCACTCCGAGCCATTTTAGGCAAAACATTCCCATTCACTCTCCCAGGTCACATCAGCAATAACCTGAACCCACCCGTCAGTACCAACAGTGACTAAGAGGGATTTGACCTCAACCTGTACGATTTTGGGCGTCGTCCTGCTGCTGAAACTTCATTGGCTGATTAGATAATAATGATCACACACATGTCAGGTGTACAGGTGTTCCTTTTAAAGTGGACAGTGAGTCCAGGTCACCGGTCAGTGAGTGTTGTGGAAGATATAAAGATGTTTTAGCCAAAACTACTAAAATAAATAGATTACTAGTCCTCCACTGGGTGTAAATGGGGTCAGTGGTGGCTCAGTCGGTTAAGGCTGTGGGTTACTGGGTTACTGATCGGAAGGTCGGGGGTTCGAACCCCAGCATTGCCAAGTTGCCACTGTTGAGCATGGCCCTGCTCCATGGGTGCTGTAAGCTGGCTGGCCCTGCGCTCTGACCCCGGTTTCCTAATTGGGATATGCGAAGAAGAAATTTAGCTGTGCTGTAAAAAGTACATGTGACAAATAATTGAATATTCTTCTTCTTCTTCTATTCTAAATGTGCTGATGAACAGCATGCTTGATGATTATTTCACAACGACAGTAAAGTTGAATCTAATCTACAGACAGTGACGGTGAGTTGTAAGGTTTTGTCGTGGTGCTGATTAAAGGGATGGTTATTTTACTCTGTAACTGAAAAGTTCACACGTATTCTCACTTTATTTTACTCAGAGCTGCTGTTGAGAAGTTACTGCTATGCAGGAGTGTGTATGTGTGTGTGTGTGTGTGTGTGTGTGTGTGTAATAGAAACAGTGAATAATGAGAGTTTCAGATCAAACTATACCTTGTTGAGGATGTACGACTAAAATCAGTTTAGTTAGACAAGATGCAACGTAGATTCAAACACACGAAAGACATTTAACACCAAAACAGCTGCTGATCTTTTCTAGCGCTTCCACTCATCTTGGTTTCATGTTACCTGGGGGTGGGGGTGGGGGGAAGGGGGGGGGTCATGTTGCATGCAAGATAAGATTTCTTTTACAACATTGGTCATTGGAACAGTCAAAATAGTGCTGATCAACAATATAATTTTAAGAAATCGACATTTGAATGCCTTTATAGACTCGACCATAGTTACGGCCCCAGTGACAGGAGGGTAGATCTGAAATTCTGTAATGAAAAATGAGAGATATGGATTAAGTAATGAAGGGCCCCAATGAGAGCGCTTGTGTAGGGTAACGTGTGATTGAGATTTATTTTTCACACTCCCAGTTAAGTAGTGATGGCCAGATGAAGCCTCATTTATGAGTCGAGCCTCACAGCCATAGTTTCACCAATAGGTTTATTTCATGAAGCTTCATTCAAGTGCTCATTTGACTGCCATCTAGTGGACAATACTTGTGTAGCAACTAGATCATAACAGCTTCTGTGTCACAGTAACATCACTACAATTATGTGTTTTAGTTTAAACATTACCCCTCTGGCTTGTGTAGACCTGAACACCATACAATTGTCACTATTTTGGGGACCCAACAATACAGAAGAGCTGAAGGCTGGTATCAAAGCAACCTGGTGTTCAGTAACGTCTCTTAATTAGAATATTAGAATAGTTTGAGATACTGTATTGTAACACATTGTCAATAACATTGCAAAAATGAAAAATACATAACTTCGTAACACTGTGTAAGAACATGACACGAATAAGTTTGATTTATAGGGTTAAAGCTTGTGTATCATAACTGTAAGAGCCATATCGTACTTGTTATGAGTTTGTTGTTGTGTTCATTTTATTTTATTTTATTTGCCGTTATTTCATTTATTCTACCTTGTTCTATTCATTAGTAAAGCATTAAGTTTGTTACATAAGCCATAAGCTTTAAATTTCTTAGTCATGCATCATAAGTTGACAATCGTAAGTTGGTCTGTGATGTCATTCTACTATTACATGCATTTGTGTGACTGTGATATGATTGAGAGTTCAGTTTAGATGCGGAAGGCTACGGAAACACAAGCTTTAGACCGTCAGCTAATGAGAGCTCCCGGTAAGCTAAGAATGTAAGATACAGCAACTAGGTTGTTGTAACCGTAAGCTCCCGTAAGTGGATATATACAGCAAGAGTGTTGTTATATTCGTAAGCTAAGACTGTAATTTACAAGATACAGCAAACAGGTTGTTGTAAATGTCAGAGATTTGCAAGATGCAGCAACTGGTGTCTGTAATCACAGTGGATTTACTCAAGACGACTGTATGAAGTGTTGATTCTTTGATGCTGACAAAATAAACTACAAGAGACAAAGAGATCGGACTTCTGTCGTGTGAGTGAAACTTTAAACCAGAGCTACGAGTCAAAACTGGTGAAATAATATGACCGCATCTACAATAACTTCAGTGACCCTGAAAGAGAACTGTTTTTTTTAGACATGTTGCAAAGTTTTATTATTATTATTATTATTTATTTATTTTTTTTTTTTATGCCTCATATTCCGTAATTTGCTTATATGATGCATCTTCAAATAAAAAAAATATCTTCACAATAGCTTTGTTTAGTGAAAAGACAAAGGTGTTAATGGAGTATCATGTGTGCGGATAAACTCGACCTTTTATCAACATAATTATCCGGTCATTCAAAAGGTAAAACATATGTTTGTCTAAAGACATCACAATCTTTATGCAAGCTTCAGATGACACTCACAGCATTTCTCTCAGGGTCTAGCACTGACCAATATCACCAACGTCATGATGTCACCGCACCAGTCAATGGGAGCAGTGGGTATTCCTGGTCTACAAACAGAGTACGATCCCCATTTCCAGCCCCTTATGTTAAAAACAAAAATATCCTCAGGTTTGCTAGGGTAGTTAGTAACCTAGTAACCCAGAGTAAGGATCTATCCAATGACGGAAAGTTTTTGCCCAATTGCCCGGAGTGTGTGTAGGAGAGTGTGTGTATGTGTGTGTGCCCTGCGATGGATTGACACCCTGTCCAGTGTGTACCCTGCCTTGTGCCCTAAGACTCCTGGGACAGGCTTCAGGCCCTGAATACAGGATAAAATGGTAGACAGTGAGTGGGTGAGTGAGTGAGTGGGTGAGTGGGTGAGTGAGTGAGTGGGTGAGTGGGTGAGTGGGTCATACCTCCATGTGAATATAGTACTGTAGTTGATGCGATACCAGCAGGATTTGTGAGACTTTTGCAGGGTTTTAGTGACTTGTTTAAGTAATCAATGTTTAAAAAAAGAGATTTGCTTAAATGGTCTTGATATTAAAGACAGAAAATGTAATAATAAACATTTTTGATGTTTGATCTATTGCCCTGCAATACTTTGATGCATATACTTTTAAAATAACTAATTTTGAGAATATCGACTGTAAATCGACTTGGACTTATCATACCAAATACTGTGTTAATAACAAGGTTAGTGAAATATACTTTTTTATATTATGTGTATTTAATCATGTGTAAATTACACACATAATTTATCCAACTAATCAGTTTCTCAAGTGATATAAAGATGATCTCTCTGAATTTTGTTCTCTTTCTGGAATGATGTGAAGTCTGTTTTGCATTTTCTTTTCTTTTTTTAAATGTATATACAGTTTGTTAAAATTTTTTGGATTAATGTTGAATCTTTATTCACTATTTCGAGCGGATAAAAAAATAATCATATACGGAAAAGAGATGTTATATTTAATTCTGAGTCACATTTTCATCTTAAATCTTTTAATATGGTGAGGTAAATTCTAACAATATCTCCCATTTTAATGTTGATTTGAGAATTTATTTTTGAAACATTACAACTATGGATGGATGGATTTTAAAGTTATTCTCATTTCCCATGTAATAATATCTTAGTATAAGGTTTATAATGCGTTATATACATTTGTTAACTGTTAAGGATACGGTCTCTAAACCTGATCAATACACAGGACTAATCACCTCTGCTTGTTTCCGCACAGAAATGGACACTTATGGACATTATTCATCTTCATGAATTATTCATTATTCATATTCATGGACACGGCACACTTTCAGGACATTTCCATTTATTTCCATTTTTATTTCCATGTAAACTGCTATTTGGTCTTTTGTACATATAGGTTTTTATACTTCTTATCTATTTCTCTTTTTTGAAAAAATTTATATTTTGTTCTATTTTCTTATAGTTTCAACTATTTATTTCTTATTTATTGTTAATTGTTTCTAAATTTACCGGCGGGTGTGTAAGCATTTCACTGCATATCGTACTGTGTATTACTGTGTATGTGACAAATAACATTTGAATTTGAAGGAGACACAATATAAAGTGCAGCGTCACCGGTGTAGCCTTTTATAAAGGAGGGTTAAGGGTCATGACCCTCCCGCTGACCAATCAGCAGCCGCAGACTGGACACGTGATCAGCACGCGCCCACCAAAACATAACCGAGTGACCGCAGCGCGAGCGGATGATGATGATGATGATGATGATGACCGGGAGCGGATTTAAATGAGTTTGTTTGTGAACGGATTGTTTATCTGAGTTGTTTTAGAGAGCTGGAGGAGTGATGTAACGCGTCGCGTTGTTATTTCAGGCTGTGCGAATTAGCGAGCTAACGGCTAACAGACTTTAGGTTTTATATGTTTACTGTCGGAGTCGCTTTATTATGACGTATTATAGAGTTATAACAGGTGTGTATTACTGAGAGTGTAATGTCCAGTCTGCTCAGTGTATATACTGTATATATGGTGTATATATGGTGATCATCTCTCTATGGATTTACAGGAAGTGAAGCTTCACTCACAGTTAGGAGAATTGTATTAATTTGTGTTTGTATTGTTTATATATATTTTTCATCATGGAGGCTGTTGTTGGTCAATCATGGCATGTTGCTGTTTTTCCCCCAGTGCTGTTTGTATTGATCAGTGTTATCATCATTGCTTTTTATTTGCTGAGGCATTATCGACTGAGTAAACACCTGTTAGTAAACATCCCCCCGGGGCCAAAACCTCTTCCTGTTGTCGGGAACTTCGGCAGCTTGTTCGTGCCCCCGTTTGTCCTGAAGCTGTTTGTGCAGGAAGCCAAAGAATATAAAAAGAGGAGAGCGAGCCCACTTTCCCCTCAGGTCGCGTTGACGGATTTGGCGAAGGTTTATGGGAACGTGTACAGCCTGTTTGTGGGCAGCCAGCTGGTGGTGGTGCTGAACGGGTACGAGCTGGTCAGAGACGCGCTCTCCAACCACGCCGAGGTTTTCTCTGACAGACCCGACATCCCTCTGATCAGCATTCTGACCAAGCGCAAAGGTGAGAGCAGCGCTTCCGTCATTCAATGCCAAGCTGCTGTTATTTTTGGGCCCCTGAGTGAGGCCCCTAAACCTGATCCTGTGCTCTGACGTTCTGATATGCAAAGAAAAGAAATCCTGCACAATAATATATCTGTAACAAATAAAGGCTTTTTCATTCTTCAATCAAGTGTGAACTCAGCTTTACTTTCACTCATTTAAAGAAAAGTACAAGATGTGCAAAAGACACAGTCCTCACTCATAGTTATTATTTTTGCTTGTACGCGTATTTATATGTTTATTACCAGACTCTCTGTTCCAAGTCGGAAGCTAAGAAGTGTCTAGAATGTCGGTGTTCCTTCACAACTGTAAGTGACCAGTACAGCTCGCTGACCTCAAACTCATTGAACACCTTTGAGATGATGAAAATTTACCAGATTATTTCATCTGACATCAGTAATGGTCTTGTAGCCGAATGAACATTTAATTCGTGCTCCAGAATCTATTGGAGAGCCTTCACATAAAATCTGTAATGGGATGTTAAACTAGCACATGAGTTATGCTCAGGTGTCCACAAACTTTTGATCATATAGTGCATAAACACACTGTCTGTCTAATTTAAAGCAGCGTGACCCAACCAGTTACTAAAGGTGCTGTAAAGGTAGCCTGCCTGACCAAAAAAAAAAAAAAAAGTCTGATTCTATAATTACTGTAGTGATTAATTAATGACTCAGTAAGAATTCTTTTAACTCCAACTGAAGCAGTGAGTAGTTTTTTGTTTTTTAAAACAAACAAAAAAAATACGTGGCAAGATATCTTGTGGAAAAGATGTAACTGTGTTTCAGTTTGATCAAATTAGTGCCTGCAACAAGCAAAGAAAACAACTAAGGAAGTTGCAGAAATGACTGGAATTGGGTTAAAAACTGTCCAACGCATTATTAAAGTCTGGAAGGATAATGCTGAAGTACTTTGAAAATTGGTGAAAAGGCTTCAGTTTGCTAGGGAGCATAAAGACTAGATTTTGAAGTGATGGAAAAAGGTCATGTGACCTGATGAGTCCAGATTGATCCTATTCCAGAGTGATGGGCGTGTCAGGGTAAGAAGGGAAGCGCATGAAGTGATGCTCCATCATGTATAGTGTCCACTGTACAAGTCTCTGGAGTTATGTCTAGTGTTATGATCTGGAGTTGATCAGTTACTCAGGTCGAGACTCAGCAACGTTATGGGGCAAAAAAAATGAAGTCCTCACCTTAATATCCTGGAGAAGACTTTACAGAGTAGTTTGACTCAGTCACTAATTCCACATAAGCCGAAAATGAATGCAACTCTGGACAAAAACAATATATTTTGCCATTCCAAATGTGTTTTTTTGGTTAGGTAGTGTATTATACAGCTGCACAAATTCATATCTGACCATTCACTTACGTCTGCATTAAAATAATCTCCTCCACCTTGTATAGTTTTTTAGTTGTGTCTTGCAGGATCTCGGTCCTGATGAACACCTGAGAATTCCTCTGATCCACAGGCATTGTGTTTGCACCTTATGGTCCAATCTGGAGAAAGCAGCGCAAGTTCTGCCACATGACTCTTCGAAACTTCGGCCTGGGCAAGCTGAGCCTGGAGCCCTGCATCCACGAGGGATTCGCTACGGTCAAGGCTGAGCTGCTGAAGCTAAACCAGGAGGCGGGAGGACGAGGTGTGGACCTGACACCTTTGATCAGTAACGCCGTGTCCAACGTGATCTCCTCGATCGGCCTGGGCCAGCGCTTCCACCACCAGGACGAGGAGTTCAGAACGCAGCTGAACCACATGGCTCACGGGCTGGAGATCAGCATGAACAGCGCCGCCATGCTCATCAACATCTTCCCCTGGCTCTACTACGTCCCTTTCGGCGTCTTCAAGCAGCTCCGCCAGGTGGAGAGAGACATCACGACGTTCCTGAAGAAGATTATAGCCAGGCACAGGGCCACGCTGGACCCCGAGAACCCCAGGGACTTCATCGATATGTATCTGGTGGAGATGTTGTCTCTGCAAAAAACAGGAGGAGCGGAGGAGGAGGGGTTCTCTGAAGATTACATGTTCTACATAATAGGGGACCTGTTTATTGCAGGGACGGATACGACCACTAACAGCATCCTGTGGATGGTGCTGTACATGTGTTTACATCCTGATGTCCAAGGTAAAAATATGAATTGCAAATGCATTTAGATTATTTAGTTGACAAACACTACAGTAACAATATTTTGATGAAAGGTATGAGAAAGTTACCGCTCCAGATTGACTGGAAGCTGGAAAATACATTAGATCAAATATCAGAGTTCGAAATAAATACAGTATTGTGTTGTTACCATGACAACACGCCTTACTGATGATTTTGGTTTAGCAATGCCATTATATTTGCAATGATGTCACCTTTCCCATTATAGTGTACTGAAAATATACTTTAAAAAAACATGCAGAAAGGATTTGAAGCTATTGTGCATGTCTGTGTTTTAATTAAGTAGTGCCAAGATCACATAAGAAATGCATGCTGCGATATTTCCATAGAAAATATGGATCGGGCTTTTCTTGTATGTAGAAGAGCTTTTTGAGATGTCTGTGGTTAGCCATGGTTGCCCAAATTAATTGACATTATGTTTGGTCATTTCAGTTATAAGTTAGCAAAATCGTTATGTTTTGTAAATGGCTTCCAATGAGATATTGGATCATCTGATATTTTTTCTTGAAATGTAGTGTAATAATTAAGCAACATCACATGGAAGAGAGTTTATTTTTAAACTCTTACTCGTACTCTGTGGCCAAAATGTGAGGAGAATAAACCATGGAGGTGATGGACAGTCCTGAGGAACTCACCAGATTTACTTTATATGTCCACTTATTCCACTTTAGAATATCTAAATCTAAACCTTTAGAATATTTACTTAGAAAGTAGTGCGCTCTGTAGTAAGTACAATCCCTTGTTCCACACAGCAAGTAGTGCCCTTGATCAAGGGTTAGCGAGAGATTTGGGATTCAGTGTTGGTTGGAACTAAATGTTGTATGAACATAATCAATTAATGCAATAAAATGCACATAAAAACTTCTTCCTGTGATGTCTCAGTGAACGTCCAGCGTGAGATCGATGCAGTCGTGGGACGTGGAAGGTTGCCGTCGCTGACTGATAAGGGCACGCTGCCCTACACCGAGGCCACCATCATGGAGGTGCAGAGAATGTCTGTGGTGGTGCCTCTGTCTGTTCCTCATATGACTTCCAGGACCACAGGTTAGGAAGTAAATCCAAACAGAGTAGCTGTCTAGCTAAAGTGAAGTCCAGAGTTTAGTAATTCAGACATCACATGTCATTCTTATGAGATCTAAAAGAAGCACAATGTGGAAACTCCATCTGATAAAACAACACTTATTATAATGTAATAAGTGTGTCTTTTTTCCCCTACAGAATTCCAAGGCTACACCATTCCTAAGGGCACAGTCATCCTGCCTAATCTCTGGTCCGTCCATAGAGATCCCACCGTCTGGGAAAATCCAGATGACTTCAACCCTTCGCGGTTTCTTGACGAACAAGGCCAGCTCCTCAGGAAGGAATGCTTCATACCGTTTGGAATAGGTACGGTTCATGCTTGTTGCTTTCAGCTAAAGCTCATTTAAAAACCATAAGCAGGATTACATTCTTCGATTCTGTCTGTGTTTTGCCACCTCTGTAAGGTGATGTGTGATCCTCATGCCTGCAGGTCGGAGGGTGTGTATGGGAGAACAGCTGGCGAAGATGGAGCTCTTCCTGATGTTCTCCAGCCTGATGCAGGCTTTCACATTCCGTCTCCCTGAGGGACATCAGCCTCTGTCCATGCACGGGCGCTTCGGCCTCACGCTGGCCCCCTGTCGCTTCAGTGTGTGTGTGACGCCACGCTAACCTGAAACACGAGCAGCATCCGAACGTCATGGAGGTCGATTGTGGTGTAACGGTCATGTTTTCTTTCCTAACTAAAATGACCTATGGCCAGTAATTCATTTACAAGAGCTGTAGTAGTCGAGCTGTTCATGCAAATTCCAGCTGATTTTGCTAAGTGATGCTGTGAATGATTTACCTGACTTATTTCACAACATCAGTATACTAGAATTATATCTAGTTTTTTAGTATTATTATTCAATTCACTTCCAGCCGTTGCACTTTAATAGTTCTACCTTGAATGTGTGTGTCTGAGCATTTACATTTACATTTAGGCATTTGGCAGACGCTCTTATCCAGAGCGACTTACATTTTTTTATCTCATTACAAATCTGAGCAGTTGAGGGTTAAGGGCTTTTGCTCAAGGGTCCAACAGTGGCAACTTGGTGGTTGTGGGGTTTGAACCTGGGATCTTCTGAACCGTAGTCCAATGCCTTAACCACTGAGCTACACCTGGCCCCCATTTCAGAATCATGGTTTTTAAAAGTTAATTTATACTTCAGACCTTTTTTTCAGCTTTGGCATTTTCTTGAGGTCTGTGACTGTACGCTCTTTTATTATCTAATTTGTCATTAATTAATCAAATGCACTTTATGAAACATTAATTATGTAAAATGCTGTAATTTAGTAATTCTTCTGAACATTAAATAATTGTAAATATAAAATGAGGGGAACTGACAGTGAAATAGCAGAATATATATATATTTTATTTTGCTGACTGAGCAATTCATCAAACTCTAAAAAGAAAAATAATAATGCATTTTGATTAATGTTATCTGGTCCGTTCTTCGAGCTGCTGTAAGATAACGTTGAGGTACAAGTGCCCTTAAGACCAATCAGGATTAATTATGGATCTCAGATTTGTATAGAGAAAAAATATAAAAGCACTACAGTAATTTATTACAGATACAGGTTAATGTATGAATACTATTACTAGTATTTAAAGTATTTAAAGTAAATAAGGTTAGTATTAGTATACAGTTTAAACATTTTTAAATGCTTCCTGACACGGTTTATCATTGTATAGTTTGTTATATGTTAGAAAAAATTCTAATTATGATTTGAAAATAAAAATATTCATGAATTAATAATCTATGTTTAGGACGTTGAATTGTTTACAATTAGTTTATTATGCGAGGGCCGTTCAAGTCAAACCGGGACTGAAATTTCGACATTTATGGAAGAGTTTTTGTGCAGTATGGCGATGAGACGCCTGTTGTTTTATATTCAGTTACTGTGTCTCTTTAGTGGCTCATAGGATCTCATATATATATACACACTACCGTTCAAAAGTTTTAGATCACTTGCAAATGTATTTGTTTTTGTTTAGTGATTTATTTTCTACATTCTACAACAATACTGTGGATTTCAAAACTATAAAATAACATATGGAATTAGGTAATTACGTAACAACAAGAAAAACACCAGTTAGTTGTTATTGTAAGACACAGAAGTCGGCCTTTCTGTAATAGTTCCTGCAAGAACAGTATTGTGTCAAGTGCATTTGCAAAATCCGTCCAGCACCATAATGAAACTGTCTCTCATGAAGGCCGTCCCAGGAGGACGAGACCAAAACCTCCCTCTGCTGCAGACCAGAAGTTCATTTAGAGTTATCAGCCTGAAAAATGACCAATTAACAGCAGCTCAGATTAGAGGCGTTATGAAGTCTTTACAGAGCAGAAGTAGCAGAAACATCTCAATATCAACTGTTCAAAGGAGATTCATGCAGTTTTTGGACGCCTTCAGCTTTACAATGTAGAAAGAAATAAACATCAGGAACCATCATGGAGTTAGAAAGTGACCTAAAACTTTTGAACGGTAGTGTATATATATATATATAGACATTTATTGTGTTCATTTATGTTTCATGCCTTGGTAGCTTAATTTTACTTGACCACTGAAATACATTGCAAATACATGAATAAAAAAATTATTAAAGTACATATGAAATGAGTTTCACTACAATGTGTTACCACTACACAAACATTTGATTCATTGATAGATATACTGATGGATAGATAGAAAATAATTAACTTATTATAGGCTTTATTTTCAATAAATTCGATTTTGCATGTTACAATATATAATGCATACTACAGTACTAATCATATAATTTGCTAGTAATAAATAGTAATAAGTTTTGATTCAGTAATAACTAGGGGCAGGTGATATAATTTAAAATAGTTAACCCTATATTGAAGATGTTTTTACAATGAATGAAACTTGCAGCTAAGCAACTTAAAATGTTTTAAGTATAGCTTTAAAAATTCAGAAAAATAAATGTCATTGCAGTATTCTCCACAGTGCTCATACTGTACAACTGCTGTTTAGTCCTGCAGTCCTGAGGTACATACTCGTGTACTAATAAGTACGCAGCACTACAGCTCCCTGACAGACTTTTAGCTCACACTAACTAGTAGTAGAGTAGTGTAGTGTAGAAGTACGTTGGTCACGTGGATTAGGAGTGTATCTGTGTGAAAGGTTATGATAGAGACCCGATCACGTGACCAGACTGACCAGACTGTTTAGAGGAGATCCGCTGTCACACAGTCATGGCGTTCTTCTCTCACCACTTCACCCGAGCTCTGAGCTCCTCCACCGTCCGACACGCCGCCATTAAACACGTTACTGTTATCGGAGGAGGATTAATGGGCTCGGGGATCGCCCAGGTAGGCTAATGAGCGGACAAGCTAACGCGAGCCGAGTTAGCTATGCAGCTAGCCTCTCTGACTAGCCTTACCGCTGCAGGTCACCTGTCTGCACGCGCGGGTCTACTTTGCCTTATATTTCATCTAAATCTAAAAACAAAAATACACTTTCACACAGAATTCTGATTATGATTGCAGTAGGAAATGGAAAACGTGACGCGTATATGTTTTTGATTTTTTTAAACAACCATAAACAACTCCATATTGTACAAGTAGTGCACTAGATAGTGTGTAGTGATTAAGGATGTGTTTGGGATTCAGCCTACTGGATTCTGGAAATCTAATTTAATAATTACTTTGCAGTTTATTATATATATATTTACACACACACACCATATAGGCAAAAAGTCTTGTACCAAAGCTGTTAATGACATTGTATACAAATACATTTGTTTGTTTGTATGTTTGTACACATTCACATACTGTATCTTTAAATGTACCAGAGTTAGCCAAATGGCTATTTTTCATCTGCAGTACCTGAAACAAACCATAAAACAATTAACCATAACAATATCACCACATTATAATCATTAGGGCTGCACAATATTAGGAAGATATGCGATATTGTTGTTGAATACTGCAATAACGATATTTCTTGCGATATAACATTTCCCTAGAGAAATGCATTTTATATTATTAATTGGCATTTTTTTTAAATCATTTATATGTAATGATAATACTAAAATAAACAGGTAATAATAGATATTCGTCTGATGTAATTAAATCTAATTCAGGCTAAAAAGAAACTATATGTCAAGGAAGTTGCAAATATTTTGACTTCAAAACACTATGAATGACTTAAACCCCTCAGCAGATATTCTGACTTCTGGTTTGCTGTTACTATAAACCTGCCAACACAATATGAATTACTTTCAAACATTACTTTATATTTACGTGTAACCGTACACTCATCAATTTAATTTATTGCAATTCTTTGCGATACAGATATTGCATATACCATTATCGCGATAAAGATAATTTTTCGATATATTGTGCATATATAGCCCTAATAATCATCAAATCATTAAAAAAAAAAAAAACAACGAAAACATTTATACATGTACTTCATTGTGAAGTCGGTCTCCCAGTTGGTTTAGCAGCGCTAACAGTAGCAGCTTCCACTCTTCCTAGAAGGCCGTCTACAAGATGTTTCTTTGTGAATTTGTTCCCGTTCACTCTGTAGAGCGTTTATGAGGTCAGGCACTGATGTTGGATGAGAAGGTCTGGCTCATCATCTCTGCCCCAGTTCATCCCGATGGTGCTCGATGGGGTTGATTTCAGGGCTCTGTGTTCGGGCCGGTCGAGTTCTTCCACACCAAAATCATCAAACCATGTCTTTATAGTCCTTACTTTGTGCACTGTGTAAACTGTTGCCACAAAGTTGTTTAGAACCATAGCATTGTCTAAGATGTCCTCGTACACTGAATACTTAAGATTGCTCTTCACTGGGGATAAGGGGACTGACTGATTGAAACAGCTGACTTCAACAATTAACAGGTTTGGACAAATCCTTTAGTCCATGGAGTGCACGTATAGAACACCAGGTCTTGTGAAGTGTTCCTAGTATGCAGTGGATAGTACCTACTAAAAGTGAATCAGAGAACAGCATCATGTGCGACCAAGTTAATTTTTGTTATGATAGAAACATGTAAGAACACACAGTGTGTTACAGCATGCCATATGGCTGTGTAGCTGTGGCACTGTGTGAAAGTGGAATTAAAATATGTTTAATCCATAAGGGGTCTAATTTGCAGCTTACATGACATGTCTTGTCCCTTTTTTTTTTATAGTTAATTATTTAGGCCATTTTTTAAAACCATGGAATAATTTACCGCTGGTTGAAATGTGTACGCTCATCTTTACCATGTGTACTTTACCTATATAAAACAAGAATTCTGCCTTTATCCTTCTTGTTGTCATCATCTAGGTTGCGGCGACGACCGGACATTCAGTCGTGCTGGTGGACACGTCCGAGGACATCCTGAAGAAATCCACCAAGGGCATTGAGGGCAGCCTGAAGAGAGTAGTGAAGAAGAAGTTTGCAGACAAACCCGAGGTCAGGTTTAGTCTGTCCTCGGTGTGTGAATGGAAATCCCCCAGAGCGTTGTCCTGATCAGACGTGTGTGTGTGTGTGTGTGTGTGTGTGTGTGTGTGTGTGTGTGTGTGTGTGTGTGTGTGTGTGTGTGTGTGCGCTCTTTCTCTCCACAGGCCGGAGAGGAGTTTGTTCAGAAGGTGCTGAAGAACATTTCCACGAGCACAGATGCTGCGTCCGTGGTGAAGAGCACCGACTTGGTGGTGGAGGCCATCGTGGAGAACCTCAAAGTGAAGCAGAGTCTCTTTTCTGAACTGGATAAAGCAGCACCACAGTGAGGGAGTCGATCTCTTCGTCCTCTTAACGACAGTTTTTCCATTTCTGTTTTGCGATAATGAAACGATAATGTTTCCCATCAGACACACCATCTTCGCCAGTAACACGTCGTCTCTTCCGATTGGGGATATCGCCTTGTCGACAGCTCGCTTAGACCGGTTTGGTGGGCTCCACTTCTTCAACCCTGTCCCTATGATGAAGCTGGTGGAGGTAAACCGTAACAGTAAAATGCTTTACTTCGCATACTATAGTAGGGTCAGTCGTGATATTGCTTGAACTAGAGACACATTACTTCCTGTTTGTGATACCAGAATATGGTTATGTTTGTAGAGATATAAAACCAGACTTTTATAGCACTGCATCAGTGTACAAAGTAAATTTTATAAGGTGAGAGCGCAGTGGAAAAAGGTGTGTACACTGCACGCATACAAACATGAGCTCAAGGGTTTCGCCTGCATTCCTGCACTATGACTTGCTCTGCATGAACAATAATTTCCCCCGTGCTTCACTGTTCACGCCACAGGATTGTAATATTAAGGAAGAAAAAAAACAACAGCAAGTCCGTCAAGTCGGTCTTTATTTATATAGCACTTTTTGGGATATGCCATCACACAGTGCTTTACAAAAACCCCAAACAGATCTAAGAAAAACAGCAGTTCTAAAAATATTACATTCGTGACATTATACGGAGAGCTAATTATATAAAACTTTAAGTTAATATGCTGTCCAGCTCATTATTGGAGGCTTCGGTTGATCAGGGACTAATCTAATCATTTTGATTCATACACTTTGTTTCTCACATTTCATACACATTTCCATAATTATCTTTTGGTACTGTAAAGCTGCTTTTCCGACAGTGACCACTGCTATACAAATGAAATTGGATTGATTAGAACTTTATATAAAATAAAGTCTAAATAGACAGATGCTATTTGAAAGAGTCGCATTTATTTTGCACAGTTGACTTGAGCCTGTTTTACACCGCGTGATTGCAGCCACTTTTTACGATTAATACTTGACACTTTACCAGATAAATCCACCCCCATCCATACCCTATAAGGCGTTCATGACCCAGTTAATTACCGAAAACCTTTCCCATTCGGTGTTCTTTGGCTTTTTCTTTTTTCAATCACGATATAATGTGTGATGAGACATTATGGAGACATTCTCTCTGCAACTGCAGTTTAATAGCTCGTCCCTAACTAAGGATTATTGGTTAGAATGTATGATGTACCTGCAGCAGGAAAACCAGACCTTAAATCATACGGTGTAGAAATTTCTCACACGAAAGAGCAAAATTTTCAAACAGTTCTTGGTAAACGGATATTAATAGTTTTTTTCCTGAACTGTGTTGTGTCTCGCTCACAAAAATCTCCAAAATGTTAAACTAAAATTCCAGGATGGTCTTCTTGGGTGGAAACAGCTAAATATAAACGTTAACGTTCTTATGAGGTTTTATGTAATACAGCATTATTGATTAATTAGCAGGTCAGGAGTTCGACAATATGATATTAATGTACTTGACTGCTTTGAAGTCTAAAATGATCTCAGTCTCTGAATATTTTCTGTTTTGTAGGTCGTCCAGGCTCCAGGAACAAGTCAGGAAACATTTAACACACTTCTGGATTTCACCAAAGCATTAGGAAAGCATCCGGTCTCATGCAAAGTCAGTGTGAAAACATTATTTCAGATGTGGTTTAATACAAATGTGATATACTGTGATTTATTATTGGAGATGATTAACAAAGTGTTCACAGAAAATCAGTTTAAATATACAGAAATCATACAGACTTCAGTTTAAGATCAGAGATAGAATCAAGCACATCTTTCCATCTTTAACGCGGTGTTGTTCTTGTGTAAGGACACTCCAGGCTTTATTGTAAACCGTCTGCTCGTGCCGTACCTAATGGAGGCTGTGCGACTACACGAGCGAGGTACACTTGCCCACCCATGCTCCAGCTCACACTTACACACCTGGGTGTATTCATTAGGGACATGATCCTGTTCGTTTCTGTGTGTCTTCAGGTCACGGTTCCAAACAGGACATCGACGTAGCCATGAAACTTGGAGCCGGTTATCCCATGGGTCCCTTTGAGCTCTTGGACTATGTTGGATTGGACACGTCTAAATTCATCATTGACGGTAAACATTCACGTGATCTGAGTTCACATTATTATTTCTGTAACGTAATTAACTGGATCATCGTTTCATAAACTGTTTTGAATGCTTTGGTTCAGGTTGGTACGAGGCGGACCCGGAAAACCCCCTGTTCGCTCCGAGTCCGCTCGTCAACAAGCTCGTGTCCGAGGGCAAGCTGGGGAAGAAAACCGGAGAGGGTTTCTACAAGCACAAATAAACAGAACCGGGATGAAGCTGAACTTTCAGAGAGGAAAATTATTAATCAACACACGGAGAAAGGCCAGTGAGCTGGAATCAGAATAACAGATCAATAAACAGCAGTCGTGCAACAGAGACAAAAAAAGAAACATAGACAGTAAACACTAGTGCCTTGCTGCAGTGCCATGAAGAGAACAAATCAGATTATGATGATTTCTGATTGTCAGTTTTGTATGTCAGTAATGAAATAAATAAAGAGTAAAATATTCACATTTGCTGTACTGACTGACTTGAAAATATTTTCATTATTATTATTATTTATGTAATTATTTATTTATTTATTAATTATAGACAGTTTTGAAGCTTCATCACATCCATTAATGTTCGTCACATATCCATTTAAATCAGCAAACATGCAGAAACACATCTTCCCATTGTGTCCTACAACATCCAAGACCTTCTGTAAATGCTGAAGGTGAAGATGTAACATGTGTGTGTGTGTGTGTGTGTGTGATTGTGATCTGCCTCTTCTCTTTGCACATTGTCATGGTTACTGATGTTTATCTCTGGAATATAAGCAAACCAAAATTCTGTTGTTTTCCCTGCACGAGGCTGATGACCTTAAATATATTAATCTGACCTTGATTAAATGTTAATCGCCTAAAATAAACAACACTGGGCAGGAAAACAAAAAATCACCAGGGACCTCGGCATGCTTGAGTTCTGCACGTTGTTGTGTCCTGTTCAGTACAAGACGGGTTTCGGCTCTAAGTGATGGTTCAGCTGTCGTGCAGTTGTCCAGTAGCAGCAACTGACTAGTTCCAGACAGTCTGATCGAGACCCAGAAGAATCGCTTGCATTTCATAGAGAGTTTCATCTCTACATGGAACTACAGTGTCATGAAAAAGTATTTGCCCCCATTCAGATTCAGCCACACTTAATTGATTCAGATAATTCAGTCTCTTTCTTCCTGTTGAATCATGAACACTGACAATTTCTTTTTCACATAGGACCAGGTAGGTTTAGACAGCCGTTTTTTTCATCATCATTTAAAAACTGCATTTTGTATTTACTTAATATTAAAATTTGTTTGATGATCTTAATCATTAGACATATATGCAAAAAGTAATAATAAACTTCAAAGCGCTTTTGTAAGTAATTCTGGAAAAGAGTGTCTGCGAAATGCCTAAATGTACATTAAAAATGCTCAGGGTTCTTGTATGCAGTGTAAGTCAGAGGACATTAATTTTAAACAGCGTTTACTGTTATTATAAAGTGTAAATACACTTTGCGCCTCCAAGAACACCAGATATCTGATGAAGGTTTCTACACTCTTGGCATCTTCTCAACCGGCTCCATGAGGATCTCACCTGGATGATGAGGTGTTTTTAACCATGTGGCCAAGCCAAGCCACTCACTGCTTCTCCTACAGTCTAAATGTCTAAATCTCATGTCTTCAGAAAAAAAAAAATATATATATATATATATATAGCATGAGATTAATCCTAATGAGCCTAATTTTATTTTCTGCAGATTATTTTCCTTCTCCATGAAGATGTAAAGGACTACACTGAGATAACTTCTCCAATAGATGGCAGCATTTTATTATCATTATTATTATAGTTTTTAATATAACATCCTTCATGTCCATCCATCCATACACACTTATCGTCTCCATTATAGTATTTAACCCGAACATATGCAGTGTGTTAGAGTGTAATGATGTCCTTTAATCTCTCTTTTCTTTTTCTTTGTAGTTAGTAGTGGATAGTACTATCACCTTGCACCTCCAGGGTCTGGGTTCGAGTCCCGCCTCTGTGTTTGTGGAGTTTGTATGTTCTCCCTGTGCTTGGTGGGTTTCCTCTGTGTACTCCTGTTTCCTCCCACAGTTCAAAGGCATGCGGATTAGGCAAACTGGCGTTCCCATGTTGCCCGTCGTGTGTGTGTGTGTGTGTGTGTGTGTGTGTTTGTGCCCTCTGTTGGATTGGCACCCTGTACAGCAGGCACCTCAGCTCATGCCCCAAGTCCCAGGGGGTAATCAATAATTCATTAGTGCTGCCTCAATAATTTACCTTCAATCTATTAATCCAATAACGTACCAACATTTACGTTCAACAAAAAAGACAAACACTTTTTTTCTTTATACACACACTCACCTAAAGGATTATTAGGAACAGCTGTTCAATTTCTCATTAATGCATTAATTATCTAATCAACCAATCACATGGCAGTTGCTTCAGTGCATTTAGGGGTGTGGTCCTGGTCAAGACAATCTCCTGAACTCCAAACTGAATGTCCGAATGGGACAGAAAGGTGATTTAAGCAGTTTTGGGCGTGGCATGGTTGTTGGTGCCAGACGGGCCGGTCTGAGTATTTCACAATCTGCTCAGTTACTGGGATTTTCACACACAACCATTTCTAGGGTTTACAAAGAATGGTGTGAAAAGGGAAAAACATCCAGTATGCGGCCGTCCTGTGGGTGAAAATGCCTTGTTGATCCTCGAGGTCAGAGGAGAATGGACCGACTGATTCAAGCTGATAGAAGAACAACTTTGACTGAAATAAGCACTCGTTACAACCGAGGTCTGCAGCAAAGCATTTGTGAAGCCACAACACACACAACCTTGAGGCGGATGGGCTACAACAGCAGAAGACCCCACCGGGTACCACTCATCTCCACTACACATAGGAAATAGAGGCTACAATCTGCACGAGCTCACCAACATCGGACAGTTGAAGACTGGAATAATGTTGCCTGGTCTGATGAGTCTCGAGTTCTGTTGAGACGTTCAAATGGTAGAGTCAGAATTTGTCGTAAACAGAATGAGAACATGGATCCATCATGGCTTGTTCCCTCTGTGCAGGCTGGTGGTGGTGGTGGTGTAATGGTGTGTGTGTGTGTTTTCCTGGCACACTTTAGGCCCCTTAGTGCCAGTTGGGCATCGTTTAAATGCCACAGGCTACCTGAGCATCGTTTCTGTCCATCCCTTTATGACCACCATGTTATTTACATATATATATTAGTTTTTAATAAAGCATTTAATGATTATGTTATAAGACAGTGAAATATATAGCGGTCTGTTATCGGCAAATCCTGTAGAGGTTATTAATGTTATTTAAAAACAAACAAACAAAAATGCTTATTTAAGATAAAACTAGTTTGTGAAGGACTTGTGGAAGGTGTTCAGTGTGGTGGAGGTCAGGGGTTTAAGCAGAGCACACACACACACACGCACACACACACACACACACACACACGCACACACACACACACACACACACTTTGTAATATGTTGCTTGATTTACAGGTAAATAATATTCTTTACTGTTGTTATTTATTTATGAAAGTTATTTTTGGAAATACTGAATGGTTTTGGGACAGTTTGGTCAGTTTGATTCCATAAAGCTGCTTTGTGATGATGATCATCAGTAAAATCTCTATACAAATAAACCCGAATAACTAGAGTCAGTAACAGACACAGTAACACAGCGACTGCTGCAGGCGACTCGTCTGTAAACACCTGATAAACAGAGCCGGTGTGACGGGACGCCAGTTTATACTATAACTAATAATATAATGAAATGGTTCATGACTGTCCTGATTAATAAAGTCTTCTTTTTTCTGAAACTCATGCAGATGAACTCTCGTGCCAAGGCTGCTCCTACTGATGGATTTATTCCACTTCCATGAAAGGTCATCTGTCCTGACAAGACTGCATAAATTAAAGCTGATCCTTTTAAATAAAATGAAACCAAACATGGGACAGAAAAGAATCAAATAAAATCCTAATCATATGAGTGTGACCAGAGGCTGATGTGAAGCTCTGCACCCGAAGGACAGACGGATCATTTCAGACACAGACACAGACACAGACACGCTCAGAAGACAATCCGCGGCCACGAGACCGAGAACGAAGCAAACGTCTGCTGCCAATTCTTCTTAATAATAAGCAGCTTGTTTGGTTCCTGCGTGAAGAGACCGCACCTCCACATATCAGTTTTACTGTTGGCTCACAAGACAAAAGGTTTGTAGATTCATAGGTCAAAGTTCAGCAGAAACAAAAGCAGGTCTTTCACGTCCCATAGTGTTCCCCTCTCTGTGATCTTGTTCCCCCTGAGGAAGTCGTGTTTGGTCTGAGTGACTTTAGTCGGAGTTTAACGCCTGCCATGTCATCGTAACAACCATAAAACTAAACCTGAGATGTTTGAATGATGAAGGTTCCTGGGTTCCTTCTGATGGAGCTCCAGATAGAAGTTCATCACCAGAAACACAAGATGGAGCTGCAGTACAGATTACAGGTTTTATTTCTGTAAATTACAAGATACTGAGGTCTAGACGAGTCCGAGACCATGTTACTGTCTAGCCCTTTTAAATAATAATAATAATAATAATAATAATAATAATAATAATGATCGAATATTGAATCTAAATAAACACGTACTCACATCAGTATCTAAACTGAAAGTGACAAGATTTTTGAATGAAATTGCAAATGTACAAAGTAACTAGTCTCCTTATTAACAGCATGATCACATGATAAGACTTTTATTTAAAATTCTTTATTAATAATTCCTGATCAGTTTATAATTTGGTAGAAAATTGGTATCCAGTTTTTCAGAGTAATTTAAAATAAAAAAAAACCCCCACCAAGCTTGGGGAGAACCTACACCACCACCATGCACACAGACCTCAAGGAGGGAATCGAACCCAAACCCTAGAGGTGCGATGCCACTGTGCAGACCTGAAATAAATGAAAAATAACTGAACATTGTAAAAGTAAAGTGATTTTTTATTAATATCCCAAACACGGAGAAAAAAATCTCATCCTCAGGGAATCTGATCCTCACGAATTCTCTCAGACTTTTCTTACGTATTTCACTAATTTCCATTTGATTCTGTAAAGCTGCTTCTCGACAGTAATCGTTGTTAAAAGTGATGTATATAAATAAAATGTAATTGTATAGAACTGAATTGTTGAGTCACTCTGTAGGACAATAATGTTAATATACAGGAAGAAGAACGAGAGAAGACATTTCTTCATTTCATGATCTTCATGATGCGACATCCTGTTAAACTCGGACTCAGGAAACAGAGTGAATGTTGTAGGATTCTGACTTCAAATGTCTGTCAATGTTTAACTTACGACTTGTGGAAGTCTGGGTTCAACACATTAATGCAAAAAAAGATTTGGGAAGTTTATTAATGATCCTGAAAACCTTTATTTATTTATTTATTTATTTGTTATTTTGATTTCACACATGAATCATCCACCATGAATAAGTCCTGACCGTAACCTCATAAATAGTCTTTGGGAAGTTCTGGAGGACGTTCTGACTCTCTCAGTCTTCAAAACAAGTTCTCAGCTAAAACTGATCTCCATCCAAAAGTCTTAGCTCCCATATTATATGTTTATCAACTCTGCATAATTATGTACAAAATCATTCAGTATTTTCATAAATAACTTAAAAATTAATAAATAACATTACAGGAGAATATATACAGGGCTGTGAAGAAGAAAAATATATAGTACGAGACAAACCAGTTTTCAGATGGAAACAAAAAACCTAATGTCGCTCCTGGGATTTGCATAAAACTAGAAAGTGACAAAGTTACCAGAGGAACTCATTCTCCAGCAAGCTCAGTAAAACATAACTATTTTTTTTATACAACTGCACAGATGTGTCTAAAACTCCTGATTTTAAGCAACGAGTTTTCACTCCAAATAGATTTTATTTTATTGCTCTTTATAGAAGTTTATTTTATACAGAAAAAAAGCATCTTTTGCTCATGCCATTTTTTAATTATGTGCCCAAGACTTTTTCACAGTACCGCACTAATATATATATATAAAGCTCATTCTCAGTGATGTCTCAGTGTGTTAATGTTCCAAGTTTCTGATCAGAAGGTCGGCGGTTCGAGTCCCAGCTCTGCTAAGTTTGCCCCTGTTATGCCCCTAACCCTGTCCCCTCCAGGGGCGTGATATCATGACCCTGTTCTCCGACGCCACGCTAACAAAGCTGGGATACGAGAAGAATAAAGACTGTCCCTGTGCAATAGCATGTCTTTGTGGTGAATAAAGGTTTAAATGTATTTCTTGACTTCCTTTTTCAGGGGTCATGTGATAACCCCTAAATAACAAAGACAAGTTTCTCGCAAAAGAATAATAATCTGCTAGTTTAACTTTCTGAAACTTTACAATCAGTATTTCATGTCGTACATTCCCAGTTCCTCAATCTCTTAATGATGATGATGATGATGATGATGAAGACCGCACCATGTATATTTTAGTGCAGAATTGTGAATGTTCCCGCGAGCAGTCCGCTGATGTGAGAATCATAACGAACAGAAGACAAAGGCTCAGTCAAAGATGCTGATTTATTTTTTTGTCTTTTTTTTCTTTTCTTAAAAAGGCATGTAGAAACACAGTTCAAATGTGACGACTTGGAAGCAAAGTGCTAAACCAAGATGACAGTGATTCAAAATGACAACAAAGGAAAATAATAATAACAACAACAATAATAATAATAATAATAATAAAAAAAAAAAAATGTTTGATCGATAATACTAAAAAAGAGAATGTAAAATCAAAATGTTGTTACAGAATTGCTTGCATGTAATAAACAACAAGGCGAAAAGTCCACACTATTATCTAGCAGATAGAGGAAACAGAGCGACATCGCAATGAGAGACCGGCAAGTGCTGGGGTAAATATATATATATATAGATATATATACACATACATATATATCTGCTTCATCTGTCTGAACAATAAAATATAGGCCTCTGAGTACCCACTCGAACACACACGTCCTAACGCTGCCTGCAAAAATACCAAAGAAAGACAAATCCAGAGATTTTTTCATTAAAAAGTAAACATACTGAGATTATTTTACATCTGAGCACTGAGAGGTCGTCATTAGTTACAGCTCTCAAATGAAAGGTCTTTTCTGCAAGAAATACAGAACAGCTTTCCTGTTGCAAAGCTTATTCTCGCATATATATACCAGTGTGTATATATATATATATATATATATATATTTATATATATAAAAAAAATAAAGATAAAAAATGACTTAAAATATACACCGAGAGATGAAATTAATAGTTTAAAATACAAAACAAAAGCATTCGAAATTGACCTTGAACCCATAAAAGTCAAACCTTTGATCCTTTTTATTAATTTTTTTTTTAAATGTCGCACCCACTCGCTAAAATATGAAAGAGTCTTAAGAGAATGTTTGTGAAGAATAAGATGATCCGTCTGACGTCTGAAGAGAGAACACTCCTGAAAACCGGCCCTGAAATGCTACATCTCCGGGTGGAGAGAGAGAGAGACGGAGAGAGAGAGAGAGAGAGAGACGGAGAGAGAGAGAGAGAGAGAGAGAGAGAGACGGAGAGAGAGAGAGAGAGAGAGAGAGAGACGGAGAGAGAGAGAGAGAGACGGCGCTCGGGACAAACTGTACATACTGAATAATGCGTTGCTGAATAACTTAAAATAACTTGGGGACGCATGTGGACAGGTGTGTGATTGATTTCTTCCCTCTCTGCACGTGTGTGTGTGTGTGTGTGTGTGTGTGTGTGTGTGTGTGTGTGTGATGATTTGTGCGGTTGGGTGAAGACATGATCAGTGCAATATCTTGGACTTTGGGAGTCTAAACAAACTAAAACCAACACAAACCCCGAACAAACTGTGTGTGTGTGTGTGTGTGTGTGTGTGTGTGTGTGTGTGTGTGTGTGTTCATTTCTGTGAAGGGCCGGGTGTGTATTTATATCCGTGTCGAACGGTATGTATAGTAGCGGGTCCAGGCGGGAAGTGATTGTCTGTGGTTTCAGTTCAGTGTCTCTACAGCAGAGGAGCGCACTCGAGAGCTGGAGCCCTCCAAGAGGTCAGCAGGGGGAGTCAAGAGGTCGCAGACGGGGTCAGAGGTCATCTAACAGGCTTCCATCTCCAAAAGGGCCCCCGCAGCTGCTGGCTTTGATTTGCATGAGGAGAAAGCAGTTCGTTTTCCTCCTGTTTGACACACACACACACACACACACACACACACACACACACACACACACACACACACACACACACACACACACACACACACACACACACACACACAGAATGAGTTTGCTCTAAATCTCTGCAAACAGTCAGAAACAAAAAGCAGACTATTACAGTAAATGTGTTACATTCTTTTGAAAATCGTGAATCTGTGAATAATATGAAGCTGTAACTCAGTCGACGGTTTCGCCATAAGATCGTGCAAACTTAAATTAATTCATTAAATCACGAGCACTGAACAGTAAAACATTAAACCTGACCATGTGAAGCATGAAGTAAATCAAACTCTCTCAATGTTTGATCGATTTTGACCTTCAATCGATCAGCGCAGAGGCCGTGAGAACTGCGTCATTCAACAATCATGTTCCCGGTGGTGACGGGTTTTTTTCCCACCTTCCAAGTTAATTAACTACAGTTTTCCGAAAGTTCGATAGTGCTGTAAGTATCCATATTTACATATTTAAGAAGAAACCCGAGGACGCACTCGTCGTATTGATGTCCTCTGACCTTGAAAAGCACCAGAATAATCGCTTGTGATTCTGAAAATCATCTGGAGGTGAAGCTGCAGAGAGCTGATCAGACTCCAGCGCATCATGAAGAATTCACCGGTACAGACTCGACTGCACATATCGACACGCTTCATGGACGTATTCGAGATGTACATCAAATGGAATTCCTGATCAAAGGAAGATAATAGAGGAGCATCGCTCTCGTGAGCCAAGGTACGAGGAGCTCCAGGTACAAGTCTGCTGTTCAAAAGTGTCATACACACGCGCACACACACTTCAGTTAGAGCTGGTATGTGTGAAAAATGGGTAGATACTTTTCACACAGATGGAGAGAAAGCGAGAGATAGAGAGAGAGAGCGAGTGGAAGAGAGGGGCAGAGGAGGGCGGCGGAGACCAAAGCGTCCTGGAGCTTCTATTTACCTCCTCCGTCCCCTCTTTTCATCGCTGCACCTCAAAGCTCCCGAGCGGCCTGTGCCCCCTTCCTGGAGCGCACTTTCCTTCCAGGCCACACATGAAAAGGTCTGGCTGCCCTTCCTGCCTGGGGCAGAGGGAGTGAGGGAGGGAGCGAGGGAGGGAGGGAGCGAGGGAGCGAGGTTGAGACAGCTTCTGAGCACTGCCCACCTCAATACAAGTGCTAGGATTCACAAGCTTCAGCGCTGCAGAATACTCAGCACCAAGTCGCAGGAAATGAAATGATCCTCTGTTCTCGAGAGTCAGCCACCTCTCACACACTCTCTCTCTCTCTCTCTCTCTCTCTCTCTCTCTGTCACTCATCTGCTCTCTCTTTTCTTGGCAGTGAGGAAAGAGGCAAGGCAAAGCGAAGCAGGCTTTGAAGTGTGGGAGGTTAAGATAACTGGCACGGCCTTGGGTCCCTCAATCGGGCCGTTCACCTCCCGGGCCAAATCAAAGAGCCTGCAGCTGGAGCCGACACACCTCCCTCCCGGAGCCGCTCTCCCACACTGGTGGTTTGGGTTTCTCTCCGGGAAAGAAAAAAAAGACGACTCTGCATGTGGGATTCTTTTGGTCAGCTTATTTTCAGAGTGCGGACTTTTTGGGAAAGAGAAGCCCTGGAGAGGTTACGGAGACGGGAGTACCTGCTCGAGCCTGCCTGAAAACACTACCTACTTACATACTCGCGTATTTAAAAAAAAAAAAGAAAAAGAGGAACAAAAAACGAAACGACTAGAGGAAATAAAACAGATCAAAGTGTGTATGATGTCACAGTCGGACTGGCAGACAGGAGCGGCCTGAATAAAGTACTACAGAGTGTAGAAGAGAGCGTGTGCGTGAGTATAATCTGGGTTGTGTTAAGTCCAGCCAACTGGAAACCCCCCCCCTCTCTCTCTTTCCCTCCCTCTTCCTCTCTCTCTCTCTCTCTCTCCTTCTCTCCTGATGCTGTGCCAGTGTCCTGGCCTTGCAATGCTCAGCTAGGCGTTTGGTTTGGCAATGCCCTGCAAAGCAGCGAGTCTATGAAATCAAACGGCTGCTCCGAGTGGGCCGGCGCTCGGGGGAAGCCGACGAACGCTCGGGCTGAGTAATAAAACGGCACCTGGAAGAGAAAACAAGGTTCTGAACAAAGTACTTTGTTCTGTCAGCAGTTCATCTGGCACCGAGTCAGAAACATTAAAAGGAAAAGCCCCAGCACAATTATTCCTTTATAACCCTATTGAAACCACCGAAACTAGAAAAGCCTGTGTGTGTGTGTGTGTGTGTGTGTGTGTGTGTGTATACTCATGAGGTGGAGAAATCCCTCGTACAAACTTCCAACGAGCCCAAAACAGATCGAATGAGAAGCACATGAATGAAGGTAGAGTCTGCATGCACTGTGTGTGAGGCGGGGAGATGTTCGCATCCCCAAACCTCAAGCATGTGCTGACGGGGGAAGGGGGGGGGGAGGAGGATGGAGGTCAGCAGGAATAAGGATGTGTGTGTGTGTGTGTGTGTGTGTAGGATCTGCCCACATCTGAGGATGTGGTGGCGGCTGGGGGCCCCGGGGCCGATGTGGCCCTGCGCTGCCAGAACCGAGGGCCAGAGCGGCGATATCAAAGAGCCGCACAATGACTGCTCGCCTCCACCGGCAGCGGACTTCAAAGAGCCGCGCATAGGGGGGAGGAAAAGGGGGAGAGAGGGGAGGGGTTCCGCCTGCATTCACAATAGGAGCCAGATTTAGAGAAACTCCATCGCTCTGTGTGTGTGTGTGTGAGTGTGTGTGTGTGTGTGAGTGTGTGTGTGTGTGTGTGTGTGTGTGTGAGAGAGAGAGAGAGAGAGAGAGAGAGAGACAGTATGAATGAGAGTGAGAGGAAATGGAGAAGACATCACAACACACAGGGACGTCTCGATCCCTCTGATGTGCCGATAGCAGACACGAAGTCTGAGGAAACGTCTCTGGCCTCCACCTCTGTTTATGATGCAGCTGTTGCCGCTGAGTCACGAGCTCGCGTTGGTCCAGTGGATCGTTACTGAATCGGATTTTAGACATCTGATGCGTCTTAAACACGCATTATTGACTGGCAGCGGTGCGACGTGCATGCCGGCTAGAAATCATTATTAAATACAGTTTAAACGAAGAGTGTTTATTTATTTTTAAGTGTGTCTACATGTTTATATATATATCTGGACTGGCCTTTTACCCGTCTCTCCAGTCTGTCTCTATGAGGAATCATTAAGGGGTTTATATAGAATCTGAAAACAAATGGTTTCCTGTTTAAAAAGCAATTGGGTTTTTCTGTCTTGAAAATTAGCTCCGCCCAGGAAAGTCCAGTCCACGCCTAACTCAGATCATCCTTCTTTCATTGGACACCTGAGATAAACTCGGTTCCAACGGAGGGTGACGGGGAGGGCTAGTGCTAGTGCGTTCACTATTGGGTTCGTAACCCGAAAATGACAAACGTCAGTGGAAACTGAAAACCGTCTCAAAGCAGCACATGTTTATCCCTCAGTATCGTACATCATCCAGTCCCTTAAACCCGGAGGTCAAATCCCAATGAAAACGTGCTTGATTGATGCGTCCCGAACAAGAGTAACACGCTGGGAACGACAGCACCAGCGTCTCACACACACACACACACACACTTTTACTGAGTGGTGGAGAGCGAGCGCTCTCTCAATTACGACTGCATGAAAAACTTCCTGTCTGAGCAAAGCAGGTTCCATTCAGTTCCACTGACACCGACTGAAGGGGCGGACCAGAGAACCGGAGTGTGTGGAGAGAGAGAGAGAGAGAGAGAGAGAGAGAGAGGGAGTTCACTGCTTCGTAGGGTGTGAAAAGAAAAACACCGTCTATCATTTTACTGCATGAGGGACTTTCCTTCTCCTTCATTCTCCCTCAATCTCTCATCAAAGGCTGACAGCTGAGTCTCGTCCTTACAGCAGAGAGAGAAGTTTGCACTGAAACAGCTCGTCTTCTCAGAGCTGGACCTGCACTCCCACAACACCTTTATAACTTTCCCACACTTCCCCCAAACATACACACACACACCCCTCACCAGCCGCACCCAGATTCAGGGCAGATCTTACCCAGCAGCCTGCCAGCACTAACAACAAACACACAGCCTGTCCGTCTCTCTCACTGTCCGTCTCCTTCATGTCCCGCCCCTCTCCATGCACTGCTAAATTCTAAAAACCTGGTTCTGCCAGAGTCCGAGTCATTTTATATTTTCTATAAACAGCAGCTCTGACAAATCACAGGTTAAAATTAAATGTATTCATTTTAATACACGTCTAAAAAAGTTGATCTTGTGGCTTCATTTGACTACAATTTACATTTCCTGTCCTGAAAAGGAAACTTCACAGCTACTCAGATCATCGTTTTTATTATTATTATTATTAACCATCCAAGAGTCATTTTCTATGTTCTGGCAAATTACAGATTTAAATCACTACAGACGCTGTTTCCAGTGTCGACACTTTCTAACAGTGGATTTAAAAAGTGAAGTTTTACATCACAAAAAAGGCTCCGTGTTCTTTCTCTTGTTAACCTTAAAAGCTAAGAGAAGAGCTTGGTGAGGAAACGTGTGTTTACAGCTGCTATAACACAAGTGATAAAAGGTATCAACTGTTTTTTTTGGGATATTCCACTGAAATAGATTAAACTATAAATGGATAAAATTTAAATACAACAGTTTCAGCTTAACAGCTAAGTACAAAAGGAATAAAAGAGGTCAGGATATGCTGTTATACTTCGTGTTGGGCCGAATCGCACGCCGCCGCTGTGGATTATTTGGCTATAAGGACGTGCTGTTGTGCTTTACTCCTTATAGAGCGTCTCACCGCCCATCAAACACACATGGGGGGGAAACAGTACGAGCCTGGAGGCCATGTGTGTTCCCACACAGATAATAATCTCAAAGCTCAAAGTAAATCATTGAGTCATTAGAACAGCATGGCTAAAGACAGGCCATGGAGGACGGATAATTAGGAACAAGCAAAAAAAAAAAAAAAAAGCTGTTGTTTTGTTGTTATAATTATGTTTATTGTTTATTATTATTATTATTATTATTATTATTATTATTATTATTAACAACTCATCCATTGTTTTTGTTGCAAATTGACAAAGTTTGTTTATTCAATCATTTATTTAAAGATCGTCATTTTGAAGTAAATGCGAAAACGCTTTGTATCCAACTTCAAAGCATTATTCTGAAACACTTCAAAACAAAAAAAATCTAAAAATAATAACAGCAATGACTATTACTAAAAGTTTACGTCCAGTGTTTTTTGATAAACAGTCGTGTTACAGATCTTGGTGGAAGACGGATAAAAAAAATCAAATAAAAAATAAAAAGATAAATAAAGTTCAATTAAAAGATGTTTTTCAGGATTCTGGGCTAAGCTAACCTCAAGCCAGCTCTTGAGATCTGCATAAATTGAAGGCTTTCAGGGCAGCAGCAGTATTCTTGGTATTATGCAGATTAGTTTAAGGTTGTCACAATGAATCAGCGAGGGTGTCCGTCCCCCGTCTGCTCGGCGCTGCTAATTATTGGATCAGGGATAGACGGCTCTCTCACCAGCGGTCCGCAAAGAAGAAAAGCCGAGGAGAAAAGCGTTCCGATTTAGGTTTAGAGCGAGCCACAGGGTCGCGAATCGATCGACCATAAAACCTTTGTCTGGTGGCTTTCGTCTCATTCGCAGAGCAGATTTGTCACATCTGCGTACGTTTCGCCTCAGACAGGGAGCGGAATAACAGGATACACTGGCACTCCATGTGAAAGAGACACGACGGAGACCCTCTCTCACCCGATACTGCCCGGGGTTTGGTTTCTCTTCTGTGGACTTCTACCCAAGTGAAAGAGGATCTGCGTCCTGTTCCGGGCGTTCCACACGGGCAGGAAGAAACTGCGGGCAGAACCGTTCTACATTCATGATTCCCATCCACCCACATGGCCCGCATGTGTAGATATGACATCTGGGGCTGTTCTTTTAAAACCAGCTCTTAGAGACACGCACACACACACACACACGCGCACACACACACGCAGTGCATGCACACCCGCAGTTATGCTTTCTCTAGATCTGCACTCAAGATTCTAAATACAAAAGACATGAGCAAGCAGGACCAGGACAACTTTTTGTCTGTTGAAATAAGGATTAAATGTATAATACAGACGTCTGGTTTTGAATTCAGACTGTATCTAGTACATGATCTAGTTATTACAGGTCTAGAATCACTTTTTAAACTTTCATTTTCAGTATACGAGTACGAGAGCCGGAGGCGCTCAAAAACTTATTTGCGTCAGTGGAAAGTCAAGCAAAGCAAGTTAACTTTTCTCTCTCTCTCTCTTTTTTTTGCATTTTGTGCAAGATTTAGTGAAGACACAGCACCATGCGTCCAAAGAATGTTATCGAGGACGGCAGCAAGAAGAAAAAGGGGAGCCGCTTTCAGTTTGTTTTTTAAAGCAGCCGGTGCCGAGAGGATTCATAAGTTAAGGTTAAGTGAAGTTTAATTCTATTTATGTCATAGTTTACTTCATGTCTTTTCTAAATGTTTAGATTTTTTTATATGCAAAACTATGATTACAGTGTTGGAAATTGGTAATATTGATAATATTTTTGGGTGGCTGGAACGGATTATCTGCATTTACATTATTTTCTATGGGACAATGTGCCTCACAATACAACATCTCACCTTAAGAACTCGGGAACGGATTAAACTCATATGCTGAGGTTCCAGTGTAGCATTATCAGTATAAGTATAATAGACATAATAGTACAAGTATAAATAATAGACAGTGATACCTGGAAATAAAAGACACTGTTAACTCTACACGACCAACAGTATGTGGACACCGGGACCCTCTCTCGTGTATGTGGTTCTTCTGCAAACTTTAGTCCCCAAACAGAAGAAACAGAAGAGTCCAGACTGTAAACCTGTTCCAGCACGAGAATGTCCCTGTCCACGAGAATGTCCCTGTCCACCACGTAAGATTCATGAAGAACTCGAGTCGTCTGCACTATTAACCCGACTGAACACCTTTGTATTATGAGCTGGATCACACACTCGTTCTCACATGACATCAGTCCCTAATAATCCTTTCTGCCCCACAGCCCTGCTCCAGATCTTCTGAAAAGTGAAGTGTGGTCACTGTGACGGCAGCAGATTATTCCCCATGACTCTGGATGAGATGTTCAACAAGTACACGTGGATGTGATGGTCATAGCACTCATACTTTTCACTATATAGTGTACATGTTAAGTGTGGCTGGTAGAATATACAGTACCAGTCAAAAGTTTGGACACCCCTCCTAACTCCATGGTTGTTCCTGGTTTTTATTTCTAAAACAATACAGAAGGCGTTTATCCAAAATCCACAATAATCTCCTTTGAACAGTTGATATTGAGATGTTTATCTGCTACTTCTGCTCTGTGAAGCTTCATAACGGCTCTAATCTGAGGTGCTGCTTGAGGTTAATTGGTGATTTCTGAGGCTGGTGACTCTAAATGAACGTCTCCTCTGCAGCAGAGCTCAGTTTTGGTCTCGTTCTCCTGTGAAGGTCTTCATGAGGGACAGTTTCATCATCATGGAGCTTGATTGGGTTTTGACACAATACTGTTCTTACAAGAACTGTTCCAAGAACAGCATAAAATAACAGCTGACTGTTATTGTTGTTACTTAATTACCTAAAGCCATACAAGTGTTATTTCATAGTTTTGAGGAAATCCAGAATTGTTCTAGAATGTAGAAAATAAATGTGAACTTTATGTCCAAACTTGTGATTGATATTGTAAAGCGTGGTGAAGCTTTAGGATTAGTCTGTGTGAGGATTAGTGATTAGTGATTAGTACGTATAGGGACACGGAGGGCCTCTTACCATTTGCTCAGATGTACGCCGTTTTCATTCTCTGGGCTGTACCTGCAGAAAATGGAAGTCTTTAACAAAAAGGGGGGGTGGTTGCTTAACATCGTACCTTCAGTGTGTGGTCATAAAGAACAATCTGATAAGCACAGAGTGAAGACTAATCAGTTTATCATCTGCATTAAAACACATTCAGTGCATCTCCTCCCCACTAACCGATTATACAAGTGACTTTATATCAGACAAAAACAAATCGACTGCTACAGAAATACAGAAAACAAGTAGATTGAAATTAAAAAGGTGCTTGTGTTGCTTTGTAGAAGTCAAAAGGACAGGGCAAAGAGAGAGAGAGAGAGAGAGCGAGAGAGAGAGAGAGAGAGTTAAAGCCTGAGGGAGTTGAGTCTTATCAAAGAATGGACAGACTAATCCCAAAGACTGCGAGTCATGTGGAGGAAGTGACAGATGGATGGAGGAATGGAAAGCATGAGTGACGACAGGATGTCTGCTGCTGCAGCACCGGCACGAGATCTGTACAACCTTTATAAACCCAAGCTAAGAAATTGAGAATGTTCCCTTTAAAATGCACTGAAGTCTTAAAAACAACTCAAAAAAACGTGTGCTTATTGTTAAACGTCTGAGAGCAGAGCATGCAGCGCAGGAGGCAGTCAGAGCCCGGAGATGTACAGAACATTCGCAAAAAGAAGGAAGCCGAATGCAGAGGAGTGGAAAATAAAATAAAATAAAGCAGAAGGTAAGAGGAAGGTGTTTACCTGAGGCTGATTCCTGGAGCTTCTCCCTCTTTCTTTTCTTCTTCTTTCCCTAGAAAATATCCAGAACAAGGATTAAAAATACAGCTCCAGCCCTCGAGAGTTTTCAAGTTCTCATGATCTTCACCAAACACTGACTGTTTCTCTCTCTCTCTCTCTCTCTCTCTCTCTTTACTTTACCTGATCTGATCTTTCACACCTGCGAGAACGTTACAGTACAAACACCAATTCTCCTACAAGACATTAGGAACCGATGATCAATCCCAAAGTTACACGCAGGAATGAAATATCTGGCCTGCTCTAATTCCATGAAGATCACTGCTCTCGAGCCAGAAGTCGGCTTGGTTGAGGATTTGTTGATACCCTAAATCCCCTAGCAGGGTGACTATAGGTGTAGATCGCTCTGTGCCGTCGTTCCGCCGTCCGATTTCGAGGCGTGCTTTGGTCGCCTGCTGTAAAAGTCTGATAATCCACTTATTCAGCAGCTAATCTGTGTATTCTAGCTGTGGCTGACGGAGCCATGAACCTCCGAACGTGCATAACGGAGCAGGGACGGGCTCACGGTGCTTAGCCTAGTTAAATACAGCTGCACGGACGCGGCTAATGTAACCAGCTGAGTGGAAAGTTCATCCCTCTTTGAAGTGCTTTTTATTTATGCCTCGTGTGCTTGCACTTGCTTGGGGAACCGGTTCAACTTCAAATGTTCACGTCCATCAATTGCCGAATCATATAAACCGCTTTATGAACCGAGGCGGATCTGCTGAGATAACGTTAATAAGTCTGATTATAAGTCTGATCTGTCTGATTAACGTTAATAAGTCTGATCTACTGCAAGGCCTGGATGATTATACTGTATTTACAGCAACAGGATGTCTGTATCTCTGAGATCACATTATACCACAATATTATCACATATTGGGGCAGGAGGCGGGGTACACCCTGGACGGGTCAATCCATTGCAGGACACACACACACACACACACACAACGCCAATTAACCTAATCAGCATGTCTTTGGACTGTGGGAGGAAACCAGAGAACCTGGAGGAAACCCACCATCTCCATGCACGCAGACTTGGGGAGGAAATCGAACCCGGACCCTGGAGGTGCAGGGCAACAGCGCTAACTGCTAAACCACTGTGTCGCCTACTAAATATTCTTTTGCTTCTATTCAGGCTTCAGTCCTTCAGTGTAATACAGAAGTGAACATGTGATGTTATGATGTAATCAGTATAATCGACACTAACATTTCGCCAGTTGCAAATAACCGATGTTATGTACAGAACATTCGTCCCTGCAGAGCCCGTGATGATGCATGGCACGTGAAGGTTGTGTCCCAAAGCAAGATGCATAAGATATTACGATGACATCATTGTTGGAGCAGAAACCATGAAATTTCACTTTCCAAAAAAATTTTTTAAAAAAGTAGAAACAGATGATTATTGTAATTAAAAATGATGAGACCAAAAGAAGCAATTGCAACCAAATACCCATGGCCTGTTTAATGCCCTAGACAAGTCCCACTGGCCTTCTAACAGATTTCTACAGCGGTTTATTAAATGGCAACACGCACACACACGCACACACACACACACACACACATCCACCCTCAGAAGCTCAAACACACGGCACGTTGCCCAGCATGTATGGATACTTACGTAATTGTCTCTGGCAGACCAGCCGGGGTATAACTGCATGTGGAGCTGCCGTTCCTTGCGGGCCAATTCATAATACTTCGCTTGCTCTTCCCGAGATAAAGCGTGCCACTGTTGGGTGCAAAGAGAAGATTAGAGAAAGAAAAATCAGAGTCAGTCTATCACTTGCGTGCTTTCAAGTTCCCAGTAAAGAGACGCATGCTAGTGTTTTGTCACAAAATCCTTCGCCAAATGATTTTTTTTGTGGGGGGGGGGGGGGGGTTTGTCGATGGCAAAGTGGGGGAGACACGATGAAGAGATTAACTTGCACAGCGAGGGGAGAAGGAGCCGGGGGGGGGGGGGGGGGGGGACACTTTGATTTCATATCAAAACCCTGGTTCTAATTAGGCAGCGCTTTACTTCAAACTATGTCAGCGGGCAATTACCCCACGCACCCGCAGAACGGTGCTTTACTGTGGCCGGCTGCCCCAAACCGCTCAGGCTTTGGTTAAGGCATTAAACATGCTGAGTGGTTCCTCCGTCTCCAAAAAAACAGGAACACGTCCTGGCAAACTTTAGCACTACCGTGCCAGCTCTCGCAAAAAAAACAAAACAAACAAAAACACTAAATTTCAAAGTGACGGCTCTTGTAGCCGAATAACTATTAAATGACACGAGACGGAGTTTCGGCGATGAAGGCCGCATGGTCTGGTTTTACTTCGGTACGTACCCTTCTGCCCAGGATCTGGTTGATGGCGGCGCTCTCCTTCAGCGTGCATTCGGCTACGACGTTGGCGCGCATCTCTTTCATGTAAAGCATGAAGGCGTTGAGCGGCTTCTTGATGTGAGGCCGTTTGGGCTCCTGCTCCTTTCGCTGGTCGTGTTGAGGCTTCCTGAAAAAAAAAGAAAAAGAAATAATCGGTGAAAGGAAGCACTTAAAAGAAAGTTTGGGATTGATAAAAATAATAATAACAATAAAAGCACGGGGTGTCTTGAGGGCGACAGAGGCGTCGCAGGGGCTGCCGCCACGAAGACGGCAGCGAGTGTGAGAATAGCATGCGATCTGTTTGGTCATCCAAAGCGGCGCTGCACGACTCACTAACAGAACGCCTTTAATCACGTCCAGTTGGGTGCTTTCATGCATAGAGATTACTTCACCAGTAATGGCAACCAAACCCTGCGCCTCGATCCTCTTGCCAACGGGGGAAGAAGGGAAAAAAAAAAAAAAAAAGTCGTCGCCTCTCAAAAGCCTTTTAACTGCTCACGTCTATCTGAGACCTGGATCTGCTACCTGAGGCCAAGCGGAGCTCAGAGTCTTATCTGTTCACTGCTGCTGATCCACAGCCAATTGAGGTTAATTAGAGGCTGTGATTCTACAAGCAGGTCCTGATCTGCTGCTAATGAGAGCTGTGGAGCCCTCTCTAGGTCAGAAACATTTAAAAAGGGTAAAATTATATATATATATATATATATATAAAATGTCTACGAGTCCATGCCATGTAGAATCACAAGTCAAATCATTGAGCTCAGTACAGAACCATACAAGCGTGAGAGAACATAAAACAGGATATAAAAGGTCGTCTCCATGTTATTTGTGTTGCTCAACATCGAACATCACGAACGCATTTCCTGCTGCATTTTACTGCGCACTTAAAGTTTTATTAATGTGCATAAAAACCCAGAAATAAAGCAAAATGTTTAAAATCCTGGTGAATTAATATTTTACAGCTTTGAAGATGCAGATAAGATGTAAATGAAATGCATAAGATTTTAACACAGTAAAATGTTTCAGCCTCTTATTAGAGCTTTAATTAAATTAGAGTCATTTTAAGTACATGTATCAGTAAAGCGTACGGTGGTACTTAATGCATATTTATATAGACATGAATTATACACTCAGTAAAGTGGACTGAACTGTACACTATTCACTGGCACTTCCGTGCTTTTAGCACATGTCTGTTATGTATAAAGCTGTACCTTTAAAACATTATAGCAGTTATGTACCTCAACCTAACTGGTAAAACTCTCTTATTTTTACCAGTTTAGATTAAAACTAAAATCTCTGCTTATCCCTGAAAAGCGACGTCACAGGTACTTTATATTTTACAGTGAAATAAATATGCATGTATTTATTAAAACGTTCACATCTAAATGACACACAAATGTGTGGACAGTAAATGAAGGACACTAATGTATATACTTCATTATGCTTTCATAAATATTTATAAAATAAAATACTCAAAACCAAAAAAGTCAGTAGGGTGCGGTTTCATAGACAACATCTCTCTCGCTCTCTCTCTCTCTCTCTCTCTCGGGCCATCAAAGTGAAAAGGAACAAAGAAGATCGCAAATGTTTAGGCAAAAGTGACTCTAGAGAACAATAGGGATCGAGATTAAATAAATCTGGTCTAGTCCTGTTTTTCAGTAACGGACCAACGCTGGTTAGATTTACTTTGCGCTCTCAAATCCATCAGTTTGATTTATGGTCTCTAGTTCAATCTGTAAGTATCGTCCAACTCCGTTTCTGGTCTTCGTTTATTCTCCACTAACATGGATCAGTCATAGAGGCTCCAGAAAGAACGACTACAGCGATTCAGCGCCAGCGACATCAAAGCGAATGATGTGTTTACACGACTGTTTGGTCCAACATGGAAGAAATGCTTAGATCACCATTTTCCCCTCTTATTGTCTGTTTCCCCTAATTGTTCCATGTGTTAATTGTCCAACAAATAAAACCAAACGGCTCTTTCATCAATGCAATGCCTGAGCATCTATTCTATGATAAAAACATCCAGAGAGAGTATTTTATTGTATAATATTAAAAGGTTTTTCCTAATCCTAGTTGTTAAAAAGGATCTGATTCAGGACTTAAGGATCAGGAGTTTAGAAATGAAGGATGATGATGATGATGAGGAGGAGGAAGAAGGACAACTCACATGTGCATCAGGTCCGTCTCGTGTGGAGGCTCGTGTTTGACTTGTGGGTTGACGATGGCAGGGTGGGGGATTCCCGTGGCGTGAGGTCCGGGAGGTCCTGGAACCATGTGATGTGGGAACCTGAAAACACGACCACGCAACAGGGGAGAGTGAACGTGTGTGAAAGATAAAAGGTGAAGGAAAAGAACATGGCACAGCCATGGTGAGGAGCGCAGGGGAATCAATCAGCACGTGAACATCTTCACCGTTACTGTGAGTCAGTGATGCGTCTGTGTGACATTAAACATGTAGCTCCAACTGATAAATGAAGCGGGAAGAGATTTTCTGCTCTGTGAGATGATACACAGAGTATCACAATACGCTGCACAATACAGTGAGGGATGTAAAAAATTTAATTTAATTAAGTGCACTGAACAAAACCAAGATGATGTTTTGACACCAATTTTCAATAAACAATGCAAAAACACACTTTAATCGACTTTATACGACAAATGAAACTAATCAGCCAGAACCATTAATGCCTGTCGATAGTAAACAAATAACATCCAGCTGGAAACTTCACTGTGTACTTAAACCCTTAACCCCTTAACGCCTCGAAAACCTTCACTCATCAATTCCTTTCGTGCTGTTTACCAAGTGTGTCATTCTTGGACTGATATCTCCTGCCCTCTGTGACAGAACTCTGGCTATTGATCACACACACACACACACTAATTTAGCAGGAACACTAAGTTAACATGACATTTACATTTAGGCATTTGGCAGACACTCTTATCCAGAGCGACTTACGTTTTTTATTTTATTTTTTTTTATCTCATTACACATCTGAGCAGTTGAGGTTCAGGGGCCCAACAGTAGCAACTTGGTGGTTGTGGGGTTTGAACCTGGGAGCTTCCGAACCGTAGTCCAATGCCTTAACCACTGAGCTACACCATGACGTCCTGTCCGTTCAGTTCCCAGTTCTCCACATCATCTCCGGTTACTTTCCCATTTGATCTGCAGTGGGCGTGGTTTGACCTCAGTGCCCGCCCGTGGTCTGATCCGGTTTCAGTGTGTTTATACGCGGAGCGCTCAGGCCTCGCTCGTTTCTCCTCCTGTCTCGTACGATTCTCACGCTCAGCTCACAGGAGCCAGGACCAGCCGAGGAGCAGCTGCATGTGGCCTGGACGAGGACGAGTCAGGACTGAGTCAGGACAAAACTCAAGATGGGAACATGAACCATCCTGATGCCATTTGCTGATTTAGGCTGCCTGATGAGCTGTGTGTGTGTGTGTGTGTGTGTGTGTGTGTGTGTGTGTGTAGACTTACCAGCCTAGTGGTGGGGTCATCTGTCCAACTCCTCCAGGGGAGAGTGGGTAGAAGTTAGTAATATCTGGACCAGGGTGATGCCTCTGCATTCCTGAGAGAGAGAGAGAGAGAGAGAGAGAGAGAGAGAGACTGATTTTAGCCACCATCGTCTCTCCTCTAATTTCCCCACACAGTCACCATTTGGATCGATTTACCACCGAATTGAAATTCTTGTTGGTCTCTTGCTGCTTGACTCACATGTACAGAACCCACGACACCCGTACGGTGAAGGACTGCTGGGTTTCTCTCAAACCCACCCCAATTCATCATGGACAATATGAAAAAGAAAACCATCATTCATATCCTCCTCTTAGCTCACCTGTTAAGAAATTAAGGTGAAATTGGCTTCGACATATGAAGCATTTTCGGGATACGAGCGACCGAACCGAATGCCGGCTAAGTCACATGTACGTCCGGGAGACGATCGAAACGCTGTCATCGTCAGTGGAAAGCCAAGCGAAGTGAGTTTACATATTTTTACATTTCGTTTAAGATTTAGTGAAGACGCAGCACTACGAGTCAAAGGAATGTTATCGAGGACGGCAGCAAGAAAGAAAAGGGAGAAACTTTAGGTTTGTTTTTTAAAGCAGCCGAGAGGAATCATAAGGTTAAGGTTAAGTGAGGTTTAATGTCTTTCATATTTTACTTCATTTACACGTCTTTTCTAAATGTTTTGATTGTTTTTATATACAGAAATATGATTATAGTGTTGGACATTAGTAACATTGGTAATATTTTTGGGCGGCTGGAACGGATTATCTGTATTTACATTATTTCCTATGAGACAAAGTGTCTCACAATACAACAGCTCACCTTAAGTATAGATTAAATTAAATTTGTATGTCGAGGGGGTCAGGTGTACCTCAGTGGTTAAGGTGTTGGACTACGGTTCAGAAGATCACAGGTTCAAATCCCACAACCACTAAGTTGCCACTGTTGGGCCTCAACTTAACCCTCAACTGCTCAGATGTGTAATGAGATGAAAACGTAAGTCGCTCTGGATAAGACCGTCTGCCAAATGCCTAAATGTAAATGTAACACTGGACAGTAAACACTGGCAGACAGACAGGTGGGCCACCCAAGACACGCCCCTTCCCTTATGTCAAGTGGTGCATAATAAAACAGGTTATTAAACAAAAAATGTTACTTAAGTGTAATTTTTTTGTTCATTCAGTGAAATAATGATAAAGTGTTGAAAAGAGAAATTAAATGCAATATTTCTTCCTGATCTGATCCACAACACACACAGAAACGTTCCGCACGCACGCACGCACGCACGCACGCGCGGCACACACACACACACACACACACACACACACACACACACACACACACACACACACACACACACACACACACACACCCCTAGGTAAAGAGAGTGCATTTAGCCCAGAAGGAAAGAATCTGACTTTAAGTGTCCAAGCAAAAACACAAAACATACCCACTCCCACACACACACACACACACACACACGACTTCAAATCGATAACAACCTCAAACCGTGAACAGCTCTGTGTTCTACCAACACCAGGAAACTGAGCTAAAGCACCAGCTGAGCTGTTACACCAGTTTATGTTAAACTACATAAGAAACCCTGACTGTCATCATTTCCACTGTTACACAGACACACTGTTACTATGAATCCATGCTGAATTTTCTTCTGATCTTTGACAGGAAAGTAACAGATTGATGAATTAATGACTCGATTAAACTTCATCAATCTGATTAATAATGAGACACTGAACACCGTGTGAATGTCCTTATTTGTGACGTTAACTTTGACGAGACTTGGGGTTCTTTATGAAGCATTAATGACGTCCTGTACAGACTGGTGCTCGAGGTGAGTGTTAGACTCTTAATGAACTTGCATTAGCAATTCTAATTAGGCAAAAAGAGGGGGGGGGGCTGCAATTCCTCCATCATCCTACAGGGGCGCTCTAAACTATTCACACATTGGCAGGTGGGGCAGCGATCAGCGTGTAGGACTGTAACTAAATCTAGAATAAATAACATTTTACTATGGAATCATGATACTAACAGAATCGCACCTGGGTATTTATGATGATATCGGATAATTGTTTTGATATTTAATGTTAACGCCGGCGTTGTGTTCTCTGTAACGTCCGCAATGTAAACAGTGGAAGCTGCGTATGGACATTTCTGTTTTCTCTCTAATACTGTGTGTCTCTATTGTATCCGTTAGAGAAGCACAATGAATGGCTCACTGATCCCGAGAATCACGTGTGTGTGTGTGTGTGGTGTGTGTGTGTGTGTGTGTGTGTGTGTTTCATATGGTGTGGGACTCCATGGAGGATATTTATAGCTCACTCGACTTCCACGACATCACCACATCCTCTCCATCTTTTTCCTCCCTCGTATTAAGTTTCTGCAGAGACAAACGACTGCCGGAAGGAGGACATATGGAGTCGAGCCCGTGTGCAGTCGTCCTCTAGACCCCCTGCGACCCCGCCCGACCCGCTTCCTCCAGCTGCTCTCAACCGCCGCGCTGAAGGAGGACCTGGTGCAACTGTACTAACTGCTGATATACGTCTTAAGCAAACATGCTATTTTTTAAAGTGGTGTGTGTGTGTGTGTGTGTGTGTGTGTGTGTGTGTGTGTGTACCTTTGGCGTCCTGAGGGTGGTGACGGCGTGAGGGCCGGGGGCAAAGTGCTCATCGCTATAGGTGATCAGAGGTGTGAGGGGGTGAACTGCGTGGGACGGCTGAACCACTGGAACCTTATTCGACTGCAAGACACACACACACACACACACACACACACACACACACGAGGAGGGCAGGGTTAGAATTCAACACTTTACAAAACAACATCACAAAAGGAAAATCATTCTTTTCCTACTTTTTTTTTGGTGCCCAGTATATTTCTGCATGTTGTCTGTATAATACAGTAAATGTTTGTGCTGAAGAAGCTCCTTCTGAAGTTTATGCCACATGGAAGTGACCGATCGCGCTTCCCCAAATAATTCCAGGGTGCTAAGTTCAGCCGTTCAGGAGAGATGATTTTACATGTGGCCCCAAAAATGGGACATTTTTCAGAGTTATTATTTGAAGTAAAACAGTATAATCATTAATAATTATTCATATTTCTTCATGAGCATTAATTATAAAATTGGTGTAAGCTTAAATAGTTTTTTGGTAAAAGCTTAAAAAGGAAAAAAAAAAAAATCTGTAGTGTCCGTAACCATGTCAACTTTATTTTGCAATATCTTAATAATTTAGAATTTTAGGGGGGAAAAAAACAACACAACAAAAAAAACACAGGTTTCAGGTTTATATCTCCTCATGTGAAATATAAATTGGTCAAGATTCATCTGAATAACAATTAAGACCATTGAAAGATGTGAATAAAAAACCTACAGCATAAAAGGGCATGAAACTGTATTTAGCAAATGTGTTTCTTTTAATCTGATACACATTTATATTTTTATTTACCAAAAAAAATAAAAACATGTTAGGGATATAAGAAGCATGAAGTGTTATTAAAAGTGATGTTCTGGCCAAGTATGATTTTGTGGCTTAAATATTTTAAGTGAGAAATTAATCTCCCAATATTATACCAAACAGCATTAGTAACAAAAAAATGCTCATTTAAGAAAGTCAAACCACTATTACTTCAATCAATAAAACAAACAAACAAAAACAAACAAACAAACAAAATATGTAATATTTTTGTGCATTTTTCCAGTTTATAGGAAATTCCACTCCTGCTTGTTGTGACCTCATCACTCAGCTCACATCTGTAACTTGTCCTGGTTAAAAGAGGAGAAACTGATGCCCTCACATGCATTAATTCATCACCAACATTCTCACCAAATATTCCACTGAAATACACGGGAGAGGGAGGAGGAGGAGGAGGAGAGGGAGGAGGGAGTGCTGGAGGAAGGGAGCGCCACAGGGCAGAGGCAGGGCAGAGGCAGGGCAGAGGTCTCAGGGCTGGACATCAAAGGGAATCATTAGCCGGTGAATAAGGGAGTTCATTACAGAGCTCCGGCCGTCTGCGGTGGAACTAAGCAGGGTTAATCACGTCAGCAGCGGACTCAACAAAACACACACACACACACACACACACGCGCACAATTGCGAGCTGACTCACAAAGCCAAAGTCTTGACACTAAACAGCGCACACACACACACACACACACACACACACACACACACACACACACACACACACACACACACACACACACACACACAGCAACATCATCAGAATGTATACGTTACCGTAATGATTATTAGTCTTATGAAACCCAAAATAACCACTTATATAAAATATATTATAATAATTAATTGGTTTGATAAATAAGGAAAATAAGTTCCTAGCATTCACACGGTTGGTGAAGATCAAGAGCTTTTTATTTTCTTCCCAAGACCTCCTGAGCCTGAAGTTCCCATCCAACAGGCGAGTCCAAACCGGGCATGTGGTCCTGGAGGAAGGGCTGGGTTCAAATGAGCAGTTTGTCCTAATTTGTGAGCAGAGCTTGACATTCTCGACCCGCTAATTGGCATGAGCGGCCAAGGGGGCGGTGGAAGGTACCATTATTGCTTCATAAAACAGTCTGGTTTCAAGCTGTAGGGTGTGGGAGAGTGTGTGTGTGTGTGTGGGAGAGTGTGTGTGTGTGTGTGTGTGTGTGGGAGTCTCTCGTGACTGGCACCACAATGCCCCGAGGAGCAGCATGTTCTCGTCTCAGGATGGCAAAATAAAGAAACACAGCTAAAACGGCACCAATTAACAGTTTAATATCGGACCTCGGTACGTTTAGTTTATTTGCTGTTAGCCGGTTAACATTCCTGCTTGCTTTAATCAGAATTCTGTAATAAGATAAGATTTGTCCTAAGAGTCTATAGCTGTATGTGTCACGGTAAACCGGTTTATGCCTAAGGTTAAAGGTCAGGACTAATCCAGGTGAATCCAGGGAGGAGCTTTAACCGTCCGATCCCAGTACAGGAAGCAGAACCACGACCCGACCCAGAGACCTGCAGTCTGAGGCAGGTCAGAACAGGTCAGGCCTAAATGGTAGCGTGCATGCTTCTCCCTTTACTTTATGCCTTTCAGCTCCTATTGGCTTTTCCTGTGAGAATGAGATAAGAAGCGGCGGATTTTCCCTTTACGCCCCCCGTCACCGTCTCACAGTGGAGTGAAGGAGAAAAGAAAGACGAACAGCAGAGGAGAGAAAGGGGACGCGCGGAGAGGGGGCCGTCATCAAAAATGCGCCGTTCTCTTAGTCTCACACACACACACACACACACACACACACACACACACACACACACACACACACACACACACACACACACACACACACACACAGCTTCTTATCCAGCCGGTATACGGCTGTGGACTTGCAGTGAATCAGAGGAGCGGCGTGCTCTTGCGTTTCGTGCTCTTGCGTTTGGTGCTCTTGCGTTTCGTGCTCTTGCGTTTCGTGCTCTTGCGTTTCGTGCTCTTGCGTATTGGATCTCTGTAATCGTCCAGTCGCGGCTGTCAAGGTGTATTTCACTCAACTTCTTAATAAACTCTCGGCTCCTCGTGCATCACTTCAGCTGCTGGTCTAATGTCACACACAGACACACCCACAACCTGACGACCTACAAAGTCATAATATACGCATTTTCTAACACGAGCCCTTTAGCAGTAGGTTAAATCACATCAATCTTAAGAAGAACAGCGTTTCTATGTAGCACGAAGGATAATGTTCAAAGCCACAGACTTTAATAAAGCGTAACACATTGACAGAAGTCTGTGTAAACACTTTTACTAGTGCGACCCCGGATGTGGTGACCACGATGTCATGGCAGCTCGGCCGCAGTTCCCGCGGACGCTACATTAACGCGGACTGGGGGAGGAGGGGACGGGGGACGGGGCGACCATGTCGCCATTTCACTCTGCATTGGGAGGAAAAAAATAATAGGCTTAGTCCGTTCTATTCATATTTGAGGAGAGGCGGCGTGGACTGGAAAGAAGCAATTCCACTCGGAGTTTTATAACCAGGCTCGGCTTCACAAGAACCTTAGATGTGGTTTTAAGAGAAATTTCATTGTGTGGAACTCGAGCTCGCCGAAGCCCTGCAGAAACCCAGAGGTGAAAAAACAAGGAGAGACGAGACGAGAGGAGACGAGACGGAGAAAGAGAAAGCAGTAAAAGTCCTGCTACACTCTCAAAAGGTGTCTACAGGGGTCTAGTGTAGACTCGTAACATTCTCCAAACCAGTGACGTCTAGTGATCCTCCACATACACACACACACCCCAAAACACACACACCCCAAAACACACACACACCCCAAAACACACACACCCCACATTTTGTACTAAAGTCAATTATCCCACTTATGCGACATGCAGGGGAAAAAAAAAAAAAAGAGGAAGCAGGACTTTTATGATAATCGCTTCCCACTTGTGTAATTTATATGCAATGAGGACTGGTGATGCTCACGGCTACAGCCGAGCACGAGCGAGACGTTTCACTCAGTCGGGGAAATGAAATGGCGAAGATGGAATTCTCAGCCTAATAAAAGTGCGCGTGAAACTCAGCAAAGCTCGACTTCATACCGAATTTCACCGACATAAACCTGGAGCTTAAGCAGCACAACACCGGAGTCTCTCCAAAAACAAATAAATAAATAAATAAATAAATAAATAAATTCGAGACGATAAGCAGTCCTGACTTCACGTGACTTCAGGGTTATAAACATTCGATGATTCAATTTGTGGATTTAAGATGTCCCAAGATGCAAAAGTTGTAATTTTATCATTAAATAATTAGCCGTTTGAACCGTTTTACAATTTAGTGCACAAAAGAACCCACAGCCTCGTATTGCGCTTTGGATCGCTTCATTCCTGAGGTTTGTGAATTTCCAGGGTCAAAGTTCATCTCCATCAACGCTCTGAAAACCAAAACTGTCGTTTAAAGCAAATCTGTATTTGCATCCTGAACCCTCTCTCTGCTGCGGATGAATTTTAGTTCAGTCTGAACCGTATCACAGACAGACAGACAGACAGACACGACAGACAGACAGACCGAGCATTGAAACTAAACAAAACAATAAAATTCTAGTGTAAAGTCTAAAGCAAACTTTACGTTCAGATTTTCTTCTCCATAATAAAATGTTGGAATGATTTAATGATCAGGCTGCAGATTTCACTCTATTTAGCTGCTTAAACAAAAGGACATTAAAAGGCTAAAGGCAGAACACGCCCACTGCACTGCCGGGCCAGGTGTTCCCACTCGGATCAGCAGGAATGCATGACCTTTACACAACAAAAGGTGAACACACACACACACACACACACCCACACACACACCATTCTACTGCCCTGGTAACTTCAAAGCATCACAACAAACCACAGAGCACCGATGCACTTGTTTGGGATATAACCGCAAAATTAGATGCTTAAATAAATAACCAATTAGCATTTGAGAAAAGGGACGAAGCTCACGGTCTTCACTGGAGTGTTGAAAACGGAATGTGTTATTGGCAGGACAGACTTTCAACCAAAGGCCTTAATGTAACCAAACCCAATTAATGGAGAAGAAAGGAGGACTTGTGGCACATGCCACGCGCCTCGGGTAATGAGACAGGGGAAAGTGAGCGAGTGAAGTCAGAGATAGACAGACGGAGCGAGTATGAAAGACTGGGGGGGGGGGGGGGGGGGGGGGTACAGTAAAAGGAAAAATAAACGTTAGAAAGCCTGGCCTGGAGGGTGAAAAAAATATTTCACATCAATGAAGGGCTTCTCAGTCTTTCGTTGCTCTGAGCAGTTCATCTTTTCCTCAACAGACAAGTTAAACACACCGTCCACAGACGACCAGACGACTCAGTCCATACACGCCTCTTTAAAAAGGCCCCAATTATGGATTTATTTTTATTTTTTGCTGATGAAAGCTGCTCAGAGAAGACAATCTTTAAAAAAAATAAATAAATCGATAAAATAAATAAAATAAATAAAAGCGGTATATTGTCACAAATCTGACACGTGTTCAGCATTAAAGCCGTGTGTGTTGATTACAGCATCATACTGAACTGGTTTTCTCTCCCTCAGTGTTCAAACGACGCTGACGGAATCGGAAACCAAGCGTCACTCTAACGGCTTTAGATCGTTTTTATTTTTTGGTGTGTGATGGACAGGTTTCCCCGTCTGACACGGTTCCCTTTTAGAAAGCCGAAGCACCTTCGTTTTCCAACAAAATCTGTCTAAACACACACTTTAAGAACTTGGCCATTTCTATTTAGAGGTCATGACAAGTTCTGGGTAAGAAGTAAAGAATATTTGCTAATTAATTGCCAAGTTGTTGCATACACACTCAGAAAAGGGGCTCTTTAGAGGTACAGATTGGATAATTGAGGGTTTTTAGTGTAGGTGTGCACGAGGAACTAACAAAGGAGTCGCGGGAGCAGGTGGTTTTACTTTCATGCTCAGATATGAAGCTCCACAGACAAAGGATCATTCATGAACATCACAGGTTACAGGTCGCTCTTGTGGTGTCGTGCTTTGATTCATTCATTTACATTTTTACATTTAGTCATTTGGCAGACGCTCTTATCCAGAGCGACTTACATTTTTATCTCATTATACATCTGAGCAGTTGAGGGTTAAGGGCCTTGCTCAAGGGCCCAACAGTGGCAACTTGGTGGTTGTGGGGTTTGAACCTGGGATCTTCCGAACCGTAGTCCAATGCCTTAACCACTGAGCTACCCCTGGCCCATTCATGCTTGGGAAATGCTTTATCTGGGTGACTATTAATGTTAGTTTCGATTTATTTTGAGATCAGAAAACATCGCAGACACGAACAAAATACGAACAAGTGAATCAGGTGGTCAGGGTGAACTTTCTGTAGAAGTGTACGCTATGAATCTAACAGCTGTTGAGGAAAATATTAAACCATATAAAATCATTTGGCAACTAATGTTCCAAAACAGTTGTTTTGGGAATCCAATAAAACGCAGTAAAATCTGACACCAGGATAAAGAAAAAGAAATAAATGAATGAACAGAAATAAAACATTACGTCTACTGTATACACCACTGTTCCTTACCGTCGTGTAGAACAACACCGGCTGCTTATGAAGAAATTCACTCTGAGTATTACGCAATCCAGGAATCTTTATCAAACTGGATGTATGTTTACACACTGGATAATAAGTACAGCTTTCAAAACAGGCCCATCTGTGCTCCGTCATCACCCCGACATAGGAGCGGGTCACGTGACCGGCACACGCACGACCGCCCTGACAGACGCCAACAGTAAATCAGAAACGCACGTGTACATGTTTTAGTGGCTGCCGCCAGAATCAAAGCAAAAACACAGCTCCTGTTTCCCCTCCTGCCAAAAAGTGAACTGAAATTACTTTGATATTATCAGATCGTTTCATTATGCCTGTTTCAGTGTGAACCAAAATATTTCGCAGGGACAAACTTTAAAGATGTTATAATGTGCGTTAAGATTTTTCTTCGACCTCAAGACTTTTTTCCCTGTATTTTGGCTCGTTAGGAACCTGGATCAGAACCAGGATTTTGTAAAGCTATTAAACTCAATTGAAGATGTTTAAATGTTCATTTATGACTTGATGTACAATATACACCACATGATGGAATAAATGAAGGGTCTATAATTTTTCATTTTAAAGGATATGGAGGAGAATATCAACCATAAATCCAGAGAAATACGCATTATATAAATACTCTAAATTGCATTTAAGTCAATAAAATAAGTATTTGCTCCCCAAGCAACCAACAATAATTCTGGTCATGTGCTCATTAATTTAAGAAGGCAAGAAGTCGTTATGTGTATAAAAGCCACCTGTCCACAGAGTCTCTGTCTTCCATTCAAACCTCACCACCATGGACAAGACCACAGAGCCATCAAAGGACATCAGGGACGAGACTGTAGACCTGCACAAGGCTGGAATGGGCTACTAGACCACCATGAGAAAAGTGCGGGATCAGTCCAGAACTACATGGGAGGAGCTTGTGAATGATCTCAAGGCAGTTGGGACCCAAACAGTCCCCAAACACACCATTGGTAACAACACGTCCATACGCCTTCCTCAAAAAGGCACATGTACAGGCCCGTCTGAAGTTTGCCAACAAACCAAGAAGAATTGGGACAAAGTGCTGTGGTCAGATGAGACCAACACTGAGCTCTTTGGCATGGAGGAAGAAAAAATGCTGCCTGTGACACTAAGAGCATCGTCCCTACAGTCACGCACCATCTAAGCTTCAGGCTGACGTTGAGGGGGCCAGTTCTGGATGAGAACCTCCTGAATCCTGGATGGTCATCTTTCAGCACGACAATGACAACAAAGGAGTGGCTCAAGAAGAAGTTCATTAAGGTCATGGAGTGGCCTAGTCAGTCTGCAAGCCTTAATCCTGTAGAAAATTATGGAGGGAGCTGAAACTTCAAGTTGCCAAGCGATAGGCAAGAAACCGAAGATTTAAAGAAGATCTGTAAAGACGAGTGGACCGAAATCCCTCCTGAAATGTGCACAAGAAACACCTTATCTTAAGTCATGTTTCACTTGGCAATCAAATACTTATTTAGTTAATTGAAATGCAAATCAATTTATAACCTTAGTATCATGTGCTTTTTCTGGATTTTCGGTTGATATTCTGTCTCTATCCTTTATAATAATCCTATGAGAAAAATTATAGACCCTGCATTTCTTCCTAAGTGGCAAAACATACAAAATGTAAAGGGGATCAAATTAATTAATTGCCAGTTTTATTATGGGAAAGTAATAATTGCAACAACACTTTATGGCAGCCATCCACTGAAAGCTCATCAGGAACATCTGCGACTGGTCAGGACACTCTGCACAATATGGGTGTTGGTCATTGTCAAAGCATTGGTTTTTCAATACTGACATCAAAGATGTCTCCAAGATACAGAGAGCTTGATACCTGACCAAAGGCGTGGGTTCGACATGATTCTCTGTGACTGGTTTGCGACATTGTGCTCTTTAAAGCTAATTATTCTACATTGCGAAGTGATGCTGGTTTTTACTCTATTTAAAACTCTTCTTAGTCATTCGCATCACGTGGGGCTCTTTGGTTGTTGTGGTTTTCCAGTGGCTGAATAGAGGCCTTGTGGAATCTTGTGTGGATGTTTATTGGTGTATGAAGGCTGGGCCGAGCATCTGATTGGCTGTGTGGGGTTCGGAGCGGGTTTGGCTGAGTTCTTGGCCCCCCTGCAACCTGAGGCTCATTAGCACAGCAGGGCCTGGTCACATCAAAGCACTGCCGAAAGGTCAAACATTCCACTGGAGCAACCCAGTCAGCAGGCCCTGCTGCTCCTACCCACCAAACACACACACACACACACACACACACACAATTAATTAATAAAAACCCAGCATGCTTAAACCAAGCCCTTGCGCAGAGCCACACAAGCAGATCTGAGAAACAAGAGGGATGGTCTTTACTGATCTTTACTGCCTCCGTGACCTGGACGAGGCACGAGCGAATGAATGAGTGGTTACTCCCTCTTCTCAGCTGGTGCCAGCTTTCTATCCGAGCTATTTATAGCCATCGTTCTCTGCAGCTGTAACACTTTTATTTTTTTTTATCCAGCTGGGGTTTAGTGCTAAACACAACATCAAATGAACTATACGCGTGTGTGTGTTTATGAATTAAAGATAAATCTGGGGCAAGAGAAGAAGATTCTATGTTTTAAGATGTTTCTAGTTAGCAGCTTCCAACCAATTATTAATAAGAATTTTTGGAATAATGAATAAGAGAATGATAAAAGGGGAGAGAGAGAGAGAGAGAGAGAGAGAGAGAGAACGTTTGGCAGATACAGTGGTGATGGTGCTGAGGAGGAAGAGGAGGAGGAGGAGGGATGTGCCTGCTGCTGTGTGTTGATAGTGCTGCACTTTCGTTCACACAGGTACTCAGAAGTCTGCATGTGAATGCCTGTCAGTCTGGATTTGATGAAACCGGCAGTGAGGGAAGAACGGAGCCTGCAGACGGCTTTATACCCCAAACCAGCATGACGGACCGTCTCCTTCTCCTTCTCTCACACTCTCTCTCGTTCTCTCCGAGCAGCAGGGCTGGCGTCAGGTTAATGTTTGACGTGTGGTGGCGACACTGAGGTATGTGTACCCATGTGCACATTCAAGACAACGAGAGATGCAAACATGTCTGTTTCAGGATAGTGACCTAGTTTTTACAAACCACGGCACCAGCGGCTTAGTGATCACGCGTTCAGTCTCAAATCCTGGAACATTACGGTCAAACTGAACCTGTAACGTTACAACCCCGACTGCTTCAACCCGCACCAGTGTTTTATACGGATATGCCGAGGTGATGTTTTAATAATGATATAGATCACATACTAATCTCCTGAGGTCACGATTTAGTGTGTTTATTTATTATGTTGAATAATATACAGTACTATGATATGTATATATTTGCCACCCATATATAATCCAATATTTCTTTTATAGAACATGTATAACTATTAAAATTGCCCGAGAGCAGCTTTAGGAGTCCAAACGTATACAGCGTTAACTCGTCATATAAACACTCCACCTTGAAATTTTCATCTTAAGAATTGAGATTTTGCAAGACATTTGCCTCGACGTGTGACGTATTTCAGCATCCGATTGGCTGAACCGAGCCGAACCATGAGGCAGCTATGATGCGCGTACGTCCAGGAGCCGTTCAAAACTTCTGAGCTTCAGTGGAAAGCCAAGAAAAGGCGACTTTACGTATTCTTTTGTGTGTTTTTTTTTTTTACATTTAATATAGTGAAGACGCCGCACTACGAGTCTCAGGAATGTTATCAAGGACGGCAGCAAGAAGAAAACGGAGCCGCTTTCAGTTTGGTTTTTAAAGCCGCCGGTGCCGAGAGGAATCATAGATTAAGGTTAACTGAGGTTTAATGTTTGTTTATTTCATATTTTACTTCATTTACACGTCTTTTCTAAACATTTTAAAAGGGATTATCTGTATTTACATTATTTCCTATGGAACAATGCGTTTCACAATACAAAATCTCACCTTAAGAACGGATTAAATTCACATGCCAAGGTACCGATGAACCCAATCCAGGGATGGAAATGGTGATAAACAAGGACAATACACACGTGGAAACCTTGAGAGGAACCACACTTATAATAGAACCACTTTCCTCAAGCTGGATGGTGAGATCATAGATCATTCGTCTTCTCTAACTGTATACAGGATCATAAAATCAATCACTCCTGAGTTGAACATCTTTATGCTTATAGAAGCAACGCTTGTGTACAAATCAACAGTAGCTGATGAGACCCTCACTCCTGTTTCAGGAGATGTTCTTATCAACATATTTGTGTTTATCTTCATTAATCCAGTTTCTACAATCCTCCAATTAATGGATTTCTTGGTCTCAGTCATTTTGCAAACACCACAGGTTCCACTGATCGAGAGTACTTCCTGTCCAGATGCACCTTATTTAAAAAAAATAAATCAATAAAAAAACATTACAAGGTCACCTCAACAGGTTTGTATCTTTACAAAAGATATCATTACAGTCGTATTAGACAGGATGTGATGAAGCATTTAAACAATTCCAGCTTGTTTAAACACCTGCGTCACGTTCTCTGAGTCAGCTGGTGATTGGCTGATTCATCACGCATCCTGTAAACATTAGATTCGGTTAAAAGCTCCTTGGCATCATAATTGCTCCAGTAATCCAGATGTTTTTATTATTCTTCATCCTGCGGTTCTAAATCAGCGTCAGCGTGTCACAGGATGAAGTCATCACCAGGTCACCTGCTCCAGTACCGTACTGCTGCTGCTCACACACTCGTATCCTGACCGTCCCAAAGTCCATCTGCTCAGGGTTCAGGTCTCGTCTTCACACTTAACCTCCACACGATAAGGATAATTACTCAAGTAAAGAACCAAGGGGAGAAAAAAAAAATAAATAAAAAATAGTCCTGCATTCTCTAGTTCATCAAAAGACATTATAAAGCTTCGCAACAAGGCTTCTTGTTTATTTAAAAAAAAAAAAAAAAAAAAGAAAGAAAGGCATCATCCATTTGAACTGGTGTCCCTGAGCCACCTGAGTAAAGACGTCCCTCTTTCATCCTCCGCCCACGATCCGTCCCGGCGCCGCGCAGACCTGCAGCCACAAGCCTTTATGTCCAGGTGAGTCATGAGGACTAATGCAAAATAATACATCTAGATATCAGACTTGCTTAGTGACGACGCATTCCTCATCAAATGTCTATTCGGTCATTGTCTTGAACAAGGACATTCTAAAATCCCTCCCCCTCACTGCGCTCTCTCCTCTGGAGGGGGGGGGGGGTCAGCTTTAGGAGGAGGGACAATGTTGCACTACTAACAGGCCGCATTGAGGAGGATTAGCTAGTTAGCCCCAGCACAACTGCTTTTCAGACTGGGATTATCCAGTAAAAAACACACACACACACACACACACACACACACACACACACACACACACACACACTCTTGTATGACAACCCGAGCACTTCAACAAGCTCTTGAGAGTCCACCGGCTCCTCCCACAGTCGATACTTTTGAAGAAGAAGCGTCAAGACGGGGGCCAAAACAAATGAAACATGGCCCTGCGTGGAACACGGCCAAACACAACGACTGAAGGATGTGCGCGAGGGCTTCGCTTTCATTTGCCGAGATGCGATTTTAAAAGAAGATAAAGACAGAGGACCGGCTGGAGAAGGGGGGGGGGGGAGAAGGGGGGGACGGACATGTAGGAAAAGTAATAAAGAGTCGGAGAAATTCTCACTGAGAAAAAAATCATTATGTTTGTACCCACTGTGGAGAAAACAGGTGGGAAGGAAATACAAGGAAAACGTCGTAATGTCCATCAGTTGAACAAATAAGGAGAATGGGTATTATTATTATTATTATTATTATTATTATTTAGGAAGACAGCAGGGACGTAACTGATTACACATTAAGAAATGTTTGACCAGAAAAGTTTCACGAACCATTTAATTTTTACATGTTTTCAACTTTTTAAGGTTTTCCTGCGTCATTAAAACCTTTCAGCATCATTGTTTTCCTTCTTTTTTTTTTTTTTGCATATAAGCCCTTCTAGTCTCAGGTCACGTACCGTTTAATACGATGATGTCAATAGGAAGAAGAAGCGAGTGTACAGAATAAAAAATTTTATATGCAACACTACAACCTCATACCATGTTTTTTTTTATTTTTTCCTGGACAGCTCAGAATGACACAGTGTGTGTGTGTGTGTGTATGTAATGAACATAGTTAACAATTACAAACCACAAATATCTGACACCTACATTTCTAATTATAGACGGATTTCAGTCATCCTCCTCACTGCCTCTAATAACATCAACACAACACAATCCTGCAGTCTGACTGACAAGCAGAAATACCAATATAAGGAGCTGAGCAGCACAAAAGTGCCCTCACACACACACACACACACATATATATACATATTAGGGCTGCACGATACATCTGAAAAATATCGTTATCGCGATAATGGCATGCGCGATAACCATATCGCAAAGAGTTGCGATAAATAATTTATGTGCCAAGCATTTGTGTGTCCAAATTTGACCAATCAGATGGGGCCTTACTATGTTTATACCCACTTATATATATATATTATTTATATCTTTATACTTAATTCTGTCACGAACTAACCCGGGATGATCAGAAGACTTAGCGATTAGCCGTTAGCCCTTTGTAGCGTGGACGGTAAACCCAAACGCGAAAGCAAGCAAGTCGGCAGGATAACCACGCGAATTAGTCACATGACTCTCACAGAAGGGGAACAACGGAAAAACACACATTTAACCCGCGTCCTATAAACACACACTCAAATCAGAAAGTAAACAATCTGAACCGACATGCGCGAACTCAGTGACTGAGCTCTATGTGGTGGTTTGTTTACTCCTCTTATACTTCCGGGTCCTAGTGCCGGTCGCGGAGCAAGTGTGTGTGTGTGTGTGTGTGTGTGTGTGTGTGTGTGTGTGTGTGTGTGTGTGTGTGTGTGTGAGAGAGACAAATGTTTTTGTTTTTTGTTTAATAATATTTATTTTTATTTTTTTTTTAAATAATAAAAAAAACAGGCAAGCCAAAGAGAATATTTAGTTTAAAAGATGCTCTTGTTTTAAGACACTATTGATGAGTGTTAAACGGTTACATGTAAATAAACAGTAATGTTTGAAAGTAATTCATATTGTGTTGGCAGGTTTATAGTAACAGCAAACCAGAAGTCAGAATATCTGCTGAGGGGTTTAAGTCATTCATAGTGTTTTGAAGTCTAAATATTTGCAACTTCCTTGACATATAGTTTCTTTTTAGCCTGAATTAGATTTAATTACATCAGACGAATATCTATTACCTGTTTATTTTAGTATCATCATTACATATAAATAAATACAAACAAAAAATAGCCAATTAATAATAATAATGCATTTCTCTAGGGAAATGTTATATCGCAAGAGATATCGTTATCGCAGTATTCAACAACAATATCGCATATTTTCCTAATATCGTGCAGCTCTAATATATATACACATACACGCCTTCACTCTTGCTGCAAACTTTTAAACGTTTCATCATCCTGCATCTTAAGACAGACGAAGATAAACAAAGCAGCACAAACTCCCAGGCTTTGACATGAGGAGAGAGACAGAGAGAGACAGAGTGACAGAGAGAGATGATGTGAAACCACTGTACAGCAAGAGACAAAGTGAGACAACAGACAGGAAAAAAGTACAAAGTGAAAAAGAAAACTAATAGCAAATGTCAGAGACAGTACGAGAGCGAGAGAGTCAGAGTGCATGAGGGAGAAATCATGTGTCTATGAAATGTGCCTCCATCAGCCAGAAGCCAGGAGCTTTACAGAGGAGCATACAGAGGAGCATACAGAGGAGCATACAGAGTGGAGCTCGGCGATACCACGTCAAATAACGTTCCTGTAGTACACAATATAAAATTCATTAATTCACCTTCAATATACGGTATACAGGGTCACGTGGGGGCGGAGCCTATTCCAGGAGATATACACACACATTCATACACACACACTGTGGGCAATTTTTGGGAATGCCAATCAACCTCCTCTGCATGTCTTTAGACTGTGGGAGGAAACCGAAGAACCCGAAGGAAACCCACCAAACATGCACAGAACAACAGTGTTATAAACTTATTTAAATATCTTACAATTCAAAAGATTGACATTTGTATCATTTCCTCATTCTCCAATACGGACTCCGCATCTCCAGCTCGTTGGCCTCGTACAGCGAAAGCACTAAGAAGGGCACCTCAGAAGGGCACTTGAGCGCTCAGTGATCCTGTGACCAAACACTCGAGAGCTTATCGGCCAGACACGACTTATCCAAATCAATTAGCGAATAAAGCTAGCACATGCGTCCGGAGATGGAAGTTCACATCAAAAAGGCGTCCAACATCCATTTGCTTGATGAACCGTAACAGTATTTCGCCTACGTGAAGAGGAACTGACCAGCTGTTATCTAAAGTGTACACGGGAACACACTGAGGGGGGCGGGAACGGGACGGGGGAGGGGGGCTGGGGCGAGACTGACGGTTCATTATAGAACATTATGTAATCATCATCATCATCATCATCATCATAATAGTTGTTTTTATTATTAATATCATTTTCAGATATATATTATATAAGTAAACTACAATTTTTCTGTTCTGTTTCGAGATAATAAAATTGTCAGAGCACCTGATTGAAACTTAATCTTTAAAACAGTAAAAAAAAATTTTAAAGATTTGTATTTTTTTCTTCCTTAGCATTAAATACATTAAAAAATGTATTGAAAATGCAAAATTAATTTATATACGTAGACACAAAAATCAAGCAGGATTTTTTTTTTATTATTAACTCAACTAACAGTTGATGAGCACAATTTATTATTATTAAAAAAATTTTTTATATATAAATAACTGAATGAAAATAATCTTAATTGTGATATGGACCTGTGCAATAATTTAATGACGAAAGGCGGCAATTTATTACAGGATAAATACATATAACTGGGAATTTACATAAAAATTGTGAGGTCATGAATAAACATTGGTAAACATCGTCTTAATGAGATCATTTACACCCAGATAAATACGTCTGAATAGAAAATGTTACTTTTAATAGTTATAGTTCAAATAGCAAGTGTATTAAAATAATTGTAATATATTTTTTTAATTAAATCGTGCAGCTCTAGGTGTACACACAGCTATACATCCTGATACACGTCATGTTTCAGGGAAATAAACGTATGAATCGTGATGTATTTGCCCCATCCTGTGCATCATCCTAAATGACTATAAAATGATTCTTGGTAAATGTTGACGCATGCGTCCTGCTAAACACCAGAGTTTTGTACATAACGTGGGAATTCAGCATAATTATTGAAGATTGAGGTGATTTTGATAAACTCTGGTGTTTAGCAGGACGCATGTCTTTTGGTGAAGCCAAAAGAAGATGGGAAAAGAGTTCTTGATGATTGTATTTGTTTTTTCCCCGTCTTCTTTTGGCTTCACCCTCCAGATGATTTCCTAGGAACCGTACTGGCCGAATGCTGCAGGAAACCAAACCGGATTTTCACTTTTGCTCGTTTCCTCCTTAATCAGGTGTGTGAAAAGCGTCTCATTCACGTGTCTTTACCGAAACCTCCGACACGTTTTGGATTTGCGCTCTAGGGTCAGTTAGGGGTCAGTGGAGTGGGGTGCGGGGGCAATATGTGGAAAATGGATGAGGATTTGGAGGGCTTGGATGAGGATCAGGAGCTCTTGCACCTTCAAAGCATCTGAGGAGATAAGTAGGGGGACATCTGCATGTGTAATCGGACCATCGTGTCCCCATTTTCTGCTCCGCTGGACGACCGCAGGACACACTGCCTCTGTGCACAACCTCTCAGCGCATTAGCGAGCGTCGGCCTGCGTGAGGCGACAGACACGAGCGCGCAGGTAACCAAGACGCTAATCAAAAGCCATGAGTAATTGCTATGATGGATTTCATCCTAAAAAAAAAAAAAGGCACTCGCTCTCTTTCTTTTCCCCTCATCTTCCAACACACACAACTCTCCTCCCCCTCCTCTTTCTCTAATTCCCCCCTCCACCCCTTCTCTCTCTTTCGCTCACGAACAGCAGCCAAGACTCTCCATCTAGTCGGAGGCAGGAGGCTTTGAAGAGATCAAAGGCAAGGCCGCGAGCAGTGCGGCACTCTGGGAATACAGTGAGCCTCTCTGCTCCTCAGCCCCATTTTCCAGAGTCATGTCGGATTGCAGCTGGATTGCATTCCGCCGGTTTTCTTAATGCTCTTGGTTTTGACTTTGACATCAGTGACCCCCCCCCCCACCACCACCACCACCACCACCACCCCTCTACTTCTTCAAAACAAGAGTGAGACAGTAAGGAGTGGGGCGTTTGCGCGTGGAGGGGGGGGAGGGGGGGTGTTATAAAAGACGAAAAAAAAAAGGAAAAAAAAAATTTAAGCAAAAAAAAAAAAAAGGGGGGGGGGGGGGAATCCATGTGGAATAAAGAGAATGCGAGAAGCATGCGGTGGTGTGGGAGAGAGAGAGAGAGAGGGAGAGAGATCGACAGAGTGATTTTTATTTTCACAACTCCATAATTGGGCAGTTCAAAGGGAATGGGGGGGGGGAGCATTTGTTTTCAATTCTGTGGCCAATATGAAAGGAGCGACAAACTTTTATGAGTTTCCCAAAAATTAAAGACAGCCTCTTTTCACATTCAAAGAACAGGCTGTTTTTCTTTTCCCTCCTCATGATGGAGACCACACAAAAATGAACTGATAGCAAACCGCAAGAAGGAGAAAAAGAGGGAGAGAAAAGAAGTAGGGAAAAAAATTTACTTGAATCTGCTGGTAGAGAAAGAAAGAAAAAAAAAACAGCTGTATCCATACATCCATTACAGCGGCAGGCTAATAAAGCTAATAAAGCTAATAAAGTCCGGTGGCGGCCGACCCTTTGTACTACAACTCAGCTGAGACCAGAATCGAAGTGGTCCAGCACAGAGCATGAATACTTCACGCGAGCATCTTTAACTCTCGTACACCCACAGAGACGAGCGGAGAAATAACGAGCTGCTGAAAAAAAGACAAAAGTTAAAGAAGAAATAACTGCAACTTTTTCGCTGCAGTCACTATTGATCATCTGTGGCACCGAGGGGACGCGGGAACGCTCATTCCAGCGACTGAAGAACTGAGATTTAACACACACACACACACACACACACACACACACACACACACACACACACACACACACACACACACACACACGAGTCCTATTTCTGTCAGAGTATGAGTCCGCAGCTCGTGCGTCTCCTTTATCACTTGCTGTGCGACATCACGCTTGTCAAGCGTTCTCGTTTCTGTCGTCGTACGATTTACAAAACCACCAAAAACATGCCGAATCTGTCCCAATTCGCAGATCACCGGCCCAGAACGCGGGAGCCAAATCAAATACCATGTTGCTTTGCACGAGACGAAAATGTTCAACATGAACAGGACAGAATCTTTCATTCATCTGAGGAAACAGCAATCAGAACAAAAACAGACAAAAAGAAAACACGCAGAACAAACACTCGAGTCCGCCTGACAAACGAGTGGAAACGGCGCGGGGCCGAGCAGACGCAGTGCCAGGTGTTTACACGAGGTCACGTACGGACGCCAAGTCGCAACAAGAAGTCGTGAGAACGCAAGCAGCATGTGGAGCAACTTCACGACTTTCGGACTCGAACGAGTGAAAAATCTGGAGACGCCAGAGAGAGAGAGTGAGAGAGAGTGAGAGAGAGAGAGAGAGAGAGAACACGGTACCCAGTCGTCTGCTAGTGCGCTAGCTCCTGCTAGTCCGTCTGAACTAGACTGAACTGCGACAATAAACAATACACGACATGCATCATCATATTAATCTTACTAACAAAGTGTCCAAGAGGAATTAGAACCAGGTTAAAGACAAATATGAACAAATAAATACTTGTTTAACACGTGAACTCGTTATGAAACGCCAGACATCCGGCAACATTCATGCAGGAGGGAAACCGTGTGATATAAATATGCAGCGTAATGTTGTTAAGATCAAGGATCCTCCAACTGCACGTTCCTCAAATCGGTGTCACACTACTGTTAAAACCACGGGAACAACAACAACAACAACAACAACACCAGAAGAAGAAGAACTGAACTCGAGACCAGTCCAGCATTGCACTACGTCTTTAAACAGGGGAATTCAGACGCAGGTAAATGTTAGCTTTGCTGCTAAGCTTCAATGTTTTCCTGTTAACACCTTCAGACAAACCACCACATACCAATTACACCTCCGACACTCAGGTGAACGGCTGTAACACAACCATTTCAAACTGCTTTGGTTTATTAAAACAGAGAGACAGACAGAGAGAGAGAGAGAGAGAGAGAGAGAGAGAGAGAGACAGACAGACAGAGAGAGAAACATACTTCATTTTCTCACCCTCACTCTCTCCCTCTTTCTCCGGAATAAAAAAGCCCTCAGCCACATGGATTCAATAGAGCAGTGTTTAGTGCTGGATGGAGACGGAGTATCGATGGCTTTGTTTAGAAAGCCTGAATGTGCATCAGCACTTCAAAGGCCTGCGGGCTGCCACACACACACACACACACTCTGTGAGGTCTGTGTGTTCAGACCTGCTCTGCAGATGACATGGCCGTCTCTGTGACCCTCCTCACTGACTCACTGCATGTGTGGAGGCTTTATTGCTACTGTAAAGTAAGACTGAATTCAAACGAGCACCTTAGTGCCATAAAACGTTCTGGTATGTTTACGGTCTCCGTGTGCAGATATGATGCGTTCACTACGGCAAAATAACAGCTCTGTCAGAAGAGGAAGTTTATCATCATTACATCATCATTTCTACCGAAACCCAATCACAGGGACTTGTACAGTGGGCCGGACCATCGAGCACATCATTAACCTTTGTTCATATATTATTCGTGTAACATTTATGGATGACGTCGCCATCCAAGGTTCCTCTTCGAGAAAGTCTTCAAGATGAGTTTCCCGGATACTTTCTAAGATGACGCGCTTGTTCTGGTCTTGTTAAGAAAAAACAAACAGACTGTTTATAGTGTATTTGTATAAGAACTAATCTGTCTTGTTAAGATTCCACAATAACATTTAATCTGTTCAAAGGCATGACGTGTCGTTCAACAGCCGTAAATGTTGGAATCGTTCACACACTCCTGTTGTACAAGTGGAATAAAACTAAATGGAAAACTATTAACGAGGATGTTATGAAAGGCAAATTCCAAAGTGTTTTATTTCTAATATCGGGTCACTTTATTATAAAGACACGCTGTTTTTATCTGCCAGGGTACAGGAGGGTAAAGTCACGCCGGGTAAAGTGATGGTTTTAAATGAAGAGATTATATAAACAGTACAAAGTAGTTGATGTTAATGAGAATTAGTTCAGTTAGGAAACTGTACCATCTGCTGAGGCATCAAGACAAATCAGCAGTTTGAGCAGAAACGCACAAACTACAAAAATGAAGCTGTGATGAACAGGGTTTCCAACTCCACCTTAATATATTCCGTACACGGATACGAACCCGGTGCTCCAGTAAGGGTGTAAGGCTTGTTTTTTTTTATTTTTTTTTTTTCTATTTACAGTACTGAACTTGTTCATTCATGCATTTTATTCCCACCAACTCCGAATGATTGATATTCCTTAAATAATTCCACGAGGCCACGGCCAACTCCTCGAGTCTCAAGGCCAGTCCATGAGGGTTGGCAACCCTAAAGAAAAAGCATTATGGAGACCAACCCACACACAGGAAGCGCGGCTTGCTGGGAAACGTGGTTTGCTGACATTGATGCCGCAGCGCCTGTGAAGAAAGGAAGCGCGGGTAACACCGGTATTAAATCTCCTTAGGTAAGCCAGGGGGGTTTGGGGAGGCCGTCGTTCCCGCGGCACGTCCACCACGAAGAAGAAATCCGTCATGTCCCACCACATCAAAGGAGAGTGTGTGAGAGCGTGTGTGTGATCTATCGCCAGCTCCCAGTCTTGGTAGTGGGGGTAGTGGGAGGGACGAGCTCGACCTCTGAACTACCGTGAGCGTTCTACATGATCTCGTACTCAAACAGCGATTTAACAATTACAGGAAGGCTTAAAGAATTTGTCCATCGTGCCCGGGTCGGTGGGGAACAGGTACGAGAAAACGCCACCCTCGAAAGGCCAACCGCAGTGAGTTATTGTAGACTTTCCCAAAATTTTCTGTGCCCCCAAGCAGTTTTCTGTTTTGTGTACGAACACGTGTCTCCACATCCTTACTACCAAAGTCTCCGATGGTGTAACACTGATTAATTTACATTCAGGCACTGGGTACACTCTCTTATCCAGAGCGACTTACAAAAGTGCTTTGTAGTTTCCATCATGGGATAGAAATCCTTAAACTGGGTTATTAACTAAGTGCCGTCAGTCACACACTGTTTTTTTTTTAGCAATAATTCATCCACATTTCCTGATTTCCTTCAGCTCCTGTGAACAGCCACAGGTTTCAAAAAGACATTCCCTTCCAAACCGATCGCGAGTCTTAACACAAACCTGCCACCACTGAAGCCGAGACGCAATTTTCTGGCAGCGTTCCAGCGGTAAGGTGTTCACTAATTGATGGATTACAGACCGGTCGTGTAACTTCGTCTCTGCACAGACCCTCCAAGGCATGAAAATGATGAAATGCAGCCCCGGGTTGCTTCCCCTCTGCCTTCGTATTCTTCCCCTCACCGCCTTTTGGCTTATGAAGAAACATGAACCGTCGCACATGCAGTCACTTTAAATAACCCAAAACGGAACAGTAAAACCTCCCGCCCGCCGCCCCAACACGCCGCAAAAGGAACAGGAACTCAGCATGCTGCCAAACAAAACCCGACCTCACACCATCCTGATTCTTCTCCCCCCTCATCCATTCCTTTCTGGAGACTTTACCTGATGAACTTTTCCCAATCCAAAAATAGTAATTAAGGAAATGCTCAAAATTACAGCGTGAATTCTTAAATATACACAGCGATGGAAGATTTCACTAACGACCCGTGAGTAGATCTCAGATAACTTTGTGAGGAATTCAGGATATCAGAGAAGCTCGATGTCACGAGCGACTGCACGGGCCATCGCCGCTGCTACGCTAATAGCAGCACGGTTCACTGCAGCCAGCCTGAGGGAGCGTTTAAATCTCACCGCCGACTTCTTCCTCACCAAAACCCACAGCCTCGTACCTTCCCACAGTCAGGTAGCATCGGAAAAAAATTAAGAGGAAAAAGAAGAAAAAGAAATCTGCTGAGCGGTGGAAAACCCACCGACCCGTGACTGGGTGTGTGTCTTGCACTGGAATGTCATGGCCAATGGAAATCTGTCCAAACTTTAGGGAATGAAGGGAGAGAGGAGAGGAGAGGAGAGGAGGGGGGGGGGGGGGTTGACTGGCGCCTTTGATCTTGGAGAAAACCGATCCCAGGCTGGAGATACAGTGTTGATGTACGTGAGCTCGTGAGAGAAAGAGGAAAAGGCACAGGGTGGTTTGTGTTGCCGAGCGTCCTGGACGCAGAGACGTGTCCGACATTAATTATTCAGCCTAATTATTATTATTAATTTATTTATTTATTTATTTCTTTATTTTTCACAGCAAGACTACAACAAAATGAATAGAAAATGAGACATCCTATACAGTCAATAGTGTGTGCTCCATCCATCCTTCATTCTGATATTTATCTAAACCAACGTGACGTAGACGTGCTGCCTCGATCGTCACTGCCGAGCTTCTACACTGAAACACACAACAGCATCCGTGCATCCGCTGTGTATCAGCACACGCAGGCTGAAGCCGTGTGAACAATGCCAGAGACGAGCTCGAACGTTAGCCCGCGGCGAGTTCCCGTCCCCGGCACGAGGCCACTGCCAGACTGTTCTCCGTACAAAAACCTCCAGACAGGATTAGACTGGACAGCTGCTTGCATGTCCTGCATCTTTTTTTCTTTGCAGATATTAAAGATTTGCAATATGACTGAGACGGAGCAGAGAGAAAGAAAGACTTAACTATAAATTCTATAGTTTAACTATATTTACTTTCCTCATAACTGTAAACTCTATACCAATTTAAAGACAACACCAATTATATATGCAGCATGATAGAAGCCAGGGTTCTACAAGGAGTATTTCACTTATGCACCACGGATATCACCACATGGTTGCCCGGAATAACTCAGCACTAAATCCATCACGAAGAAATTAAAAATAAACAACATTCTCAAAATGATAATAATGTAAAAATGTGGCTATTGTAGCGGATTAGTGAAGAGGAGCAGCAGAACCCACCGTTCTGGGCATGGGGGGCGAGAGCGAGCCGTTGTTCATGTAGGGTTCGTTGTTCATGTTGGTCATCATGATGTAACTTGGGTAACCAGAGTAAACATGGCTTTTACTGTACAGATCATGGAGCTTTCCTGAAAAAAAAAAGAAAAACAGGGAGGTTGTTTTTGCTTATGCAAATAGGAAAATAGGAGAGCTTCAGAAAGAAACAAAACCACAAAAAAGGATTTTAAACTGGACTAAATGTGACGACATTATGGAAAAGCCAAGCCTTTCATGAATTATTCGAGTTCTTTACGTGCATAATACAATATTGTTAAAAACGTTTGTTTTATTATAAACTCAAAGAATTAAGGTTTTCAGCAAGTAAAAATAATATAGATCTCAATGTTCACTACTCAGGAAACAATCAAGAATTTAATGTAACGCAAGATAAATAAATGAACTACAAATTTCTTATTTTTATGTCATGAATGCTGCATTAGAAAATAAATGATAAATAATATTTTTGGACTAATAAAATAGCAACATCATATAACTGCCTGTCATAACATTGAAATTAAATTTAGGATTAAATCTAAAATGTGATGATTTTTCAGTTCTGCAAATAACTTTTTATTATTTGTAAAAAAAAATAAAAAATTATAATAATAAAAAGTCCTTCTATTAAAATCCTGATGAATTGTCTGTTCCTTCATCTGCTGCCGAGCGCAGACACACACTGTCTTTTAGCAGGACAATAGAGGGTCACTGTGCCAATTAGCAACAATTAACACACAGTAACTCACACACACAAAGTATCAAAACACAGGCGACCCCCGACTGTTTACGGAGGTCCTCAAAGTGCTCGAGTGTTTGTGTCAGTGTGAGAGAGACTGGAGAGAGAGTTTGGATCAGGGGCTTCGCGTGTCTAAAGGAAGACGAGCCAGAAAGACAGCGTCCTGCATGTAGGGAAGGAGGGGGGGGGGTGTGAGCGAAACCGATTCGGGGGTGGTGGGGTGTGTGTTCTCGGTTTAAATGAGGAGAAAGAGGGGGGGCATCTGCTACTATTCACAACGACCCGAGAACAAAAAGGGCTACAAGCCCCACCATTGTGAAGTCCGACACTTGGGCGTTAGATTGACGAGCAATCAGTGGAGATCAAATGAACTCTGCAGCAACACGTCCCTGATGGTTGTGCTGGAGTGTGTGTGTGTGTGTGCCGAGGCCAGAGTGTCAGTGGGAGTCCTCTAGACCACCACATTGACACGTGCCGAGCGCCGTCAGCACTAAATCTGCTGCTCGACTTATTGAACGGCTTGTCAAAAGCAAATCTGAGTTAAAATGACATAATAAAAGTGATTTCATTGTGGCACTGCAAATATGATTTAAAAAAATCTTATTTAAAAAGTCTTATGCACAGTAACCTTTAAATGCTTTGTAAATGTGTTCATGTATAAATGTAAAGGTTTTTCACGACCCAGAACTGAAGCAGGAAAGCAACACTAGACCTTATGTAGCAAAAAATATACATTTCAACAAAACAGAATTACTCTTTAAAACTAGAAACATTCTTCTGCACTTCCAGATACAAGTACGTTTTGTAGTATGTGGAGACAAAAAGCAATTAAAAGAAGAAAAAAAAGGCAGGGCATCACTTACCATCATCTGGATGTTCTCTGTGTTTTTCATGATAGGAGTCTGGGGTTATTTGTGATTGTCTAGCAGCCTGTTAGAGAAAACAAAACAAAGAAGAGAATGAAAATTATTATTATTATTATTATTATTATTATTAATGTCATGCTGCACATATTAGCACAAAACAGTAATGAAGAAAAAGAAAAAGCTTTTAATGTCCAGTAGGTTAAACTGATTTTTCCTGATTTTTTAGAAGATTATGATTATTTAATTTACAGTAATTATCTTTTGCTTATAAACAGTCCCAATCAGTGCTTTATATTTGTTGTTGGAATTATTATTTTTTTTTTTTAACTATAGACACACAGACACGACCATTTGGAAGCAGTTAATTATTAACGGAGGAAACAGAGCTCAGAGTCAAAGATGTGCAATAAATATCTAATTAACATTAAGCTCAGTGTTTGATTCTTCCTTGTGTTGCTTCCTAAACCTGAAATGTTGTGAATGTCAGAAGGGAAGCTTTTTATTACCATCAGCAAATCAAGCACATCCTGCAAACATGGCACGCTCCATCCACGTTGTGTAAAATGTTTTATAGTCCGTGATAAAAACAGTCTCAGACATCTGGAATTGTGCACATTGTTCTGTAGACATTTTGTTTCAAATGTTAAAGAAACAATTGTCTTTAAAATTATATCATAATCAGCACTGTGTTGAAATATAGTATTTTCTCCAGAAAGGAAAGAAAAAGTAAAACAGGATGCAACAAAGCAAGATCATTTGCATCCATGCATCCTTGATAAAGATGCAAGAAAATTTAACAACCAACACACCCACACACACACACACACACACAAGTGGAAGAAGCAACAACATGTCCATGGTTTTTACATAGAAAAATATTTTCTATGAATAATAATGAATAAATGAAATTAAAATAAGAAATGCAACTGAGAGGACGGTACACAGTGATGATGATGAAGAGGAGGAGGAGGAGGTATACCTCTGCAAAGAATATTTTCAAAAATGTTTAAGGATGCATGTCGAAGAAACAGCACGGTAGATTAAATTTAATATGAAAACATTAATAATTTTCACTACAAATACATTATTATTATTATTATTATTATTATTAATAATAATAATACAAGTACTACTACATTTTGCACTGTTTAAAGATAGTCTATTTTGAAATGTTTTTTTTCCATTTCATTATTTTTCTGCGTATATATATATATATATATATATATAAAAATGGAGGTGTGATAAAAAAAATTATAATAATAAATACACAGAATTTGTATAATTTCAATATCATATATCCAGTTATATGAATATGATCACTTTTTTTGCACGACCCGAAATTCTGTAGCAAATTGACACCAGGTGCATTTAAACAACAAACAGGAAAAAAAAACAAATGGAGTTTTTTGCAGCAGGAAGAGACAAACTGTTGTGATATTATAATGAGAGAAATCTGTTTGAAACTAATCCGTTTGTTTCTAATAGGGAGATGTGTTTAAATTACACACACTACAGCTGATGATGATGATGATGATGAAGGTCAGGACAGAAGGGAAGAGCAGGACAGGTTAGGGGGAGAGAGACAGAGAGACAGACAGAGAGAGACAGAGAGAGAGAGAGACAGACAGAGAGAGACAGAGAGAGAGAGAGACAGAGAGAGAGAGAGACAGAGAGAGACAGAGAGAGACAGAGAGAGAGAGAGACAGAGAGAGAGACAGAGAGAGAGAGATGGAGGAGTCGGTGGGTTTTTGGGGGACGGTTAAAGGGACACTCACGTCGTGGCTGTTGCTGTTGGGACTCGTTTCACTTTCATTGACCAGAGAGGACTTGAGCTCGGCCAGGTCTCCCTCCTCCTCGGAGTTGCTGATCTCGGCGAAGCTCTGCTCCTTCTGCGGGTCTCCCTCGTCCTTAAACGGGATCATCTCATCCGTGGCACAGAGCTCTGGGTCTCCAGCACCACCTCCACCCGCCAGCTGCGGCATGGCTCTCACTGTGTCTCTCACTCTGTGTGTCTCACTCTGTGTGTCTCTCACTCTGTGTGTCTCTCACTCTGTGTGTCTCTCACTCTGTGTGTCTCTCACTCTCTGTCCCTGTCTGTGTCTCACTCTCTCTGTCTCACTCTCTCTGTCTCACTCTCTCTGTCTCACTCTCTCTGTCTCACTCTATCTGTCCCTGTCTGTGTCTCACTCTGTGTCTCTCCTCGAGAACTTTCTGCAGCAGGAAATCCTTCTGAGAGCAAAATAATAATAATAAAAAAAAACTTTTCACCCCACTCTCTCTGTGTCTCTCTCCTCCCTGCACACACACACACACACACACACACAGTGGGCTGAAGGCCGGGTGTTGGTGATGAGCTGCTCCGTCAGCAGGAGACTCCGCGGGTCAGGTAGCTCCAACTCCGGCAAACACTAATGTGTCCTTATCAAAGTAACACACACACACACACACACACACACAGTCTGAGAGTGACTGACACACACACACACACACACACAGGCGGCTCGCCGAATAAACGCGCTGCTCTCCAAACACACACTTCAGCCTCTTCTTCTTCTGCGGTGTTTAAATGTTCAGAAAGTTCCAGAAGCCCGACACACAGAGCCGCTTCTCCTCTTATATGAACATCTCAAGGCTTTTCTCTTCCCTTTTTCCTTTAAAACAACACGCGCTCACACTCACACTCACTCACGCGCACAGAGAGACTCACACACACACTCTGCGCGAGCGGAGCCGCGGTGCGCATGCAGAGATTTGGAGCGTGCGCGCGCGTGTGTGTGTGCGTGTTTGTAACGTAGCAACGCCTCTCTCTCGCTCTTCCTCTCTCTCTCTCTCTCTCCTCCCCCTTTTCCCCTTCCAGCTCCCGCACTGACTGTGAAGATAGAGATGAAAGAGACGCCGCCGCTCTGATTGACACTCAGGTGGGAGGAGGGAGGGGAAGGGAAGGAAGGAGGGAGAGTTTGTACATCTCTTAACGCCAAATGGACAGGAGAGAGAGAGAGAGAGAGAGAGAGAGAGAGCTTGAGGCTTAGAACCTCTACACCAATGTGCACTTGTTTGTTAACAATAATTTTTAACAATTCTTGCACCATATAGAAATCAGACCTGTGTGGGGTGTACCTATTATTTTGGACTATTAAGGTTTTTGTGCATGAATTAGAAAACGCACATCCACACATGCACGTTCTCTTTTATTACTTAAAATCGCATGTTTTTATTATTATTACTATTATTATTATTATTATTATTATTATTAATTAATGTATTTATTTTTAAATAAATGTTACTTATGTTAAAATGTAAAATTCATTCTATATACACATGTAACATAAAAAAACAAGCCATGGCTATAACCTTGTATATAATAATAATAATAATAATAATAATAATAATAAAACAAGTGCTGATATTAAACTTGACGTGTAAAAAGTATCTAAAATATGGCAGGAAAAATTTATTCAGTTGTCAACTAAGTAATTTTATCTTGGTTCAAGCCAAAATGTCAAACTATATAAGAAAGAAGAATAGAATAACACTAGGCACAGACTGACACCATGACAGTTTTAGCCAGAGAGATAAAATCGAGAATCCTGGTAGATTTTAATTTCTGTAAGAACACTGTTCATGACAGTGACGAGGCTTTATGCTCAGTCATAAAGGATGAACTTGTTTTTACACACAATCTTAATTAAGACAATCACCACAACCATGCTCTTTTTATTTATTTAAAAAAAAATTATTTGTCTATTTAAATGTGACCATTTTATTACATTTTCTAAAGACTATTTTGCTAACCTATTTATTAAGCCACATCAATTTTATTGTTTAATGTGTCTAGTATATCAAAAGGATTATAAGACTCAAATTATCTAGAAAGGATGTCTTTGATTATACATTGTAGCAGGATGAAGTTAATTTCTGTGGTTAAAAATGTAGAAAACTATTTTAAAATAAATATTATGTGTACATTGTGTGTGGAGTTTGCATGTTCGCCCCGTCCTCTAGGTACTCCGGGTCCAAAGACATGCAGATTACGTTTATTGGTGTTCCCAAATTGCCCAAAGTGTTTGTGTTTGTTTGCTTGTGTGCCCTGCAATGGATTGGCACCACGTCCAGTGTTCACCCCGCCTACTGCCCCTGTCCCCTGTATAGAATAAGCAAGGTAGAAAAAGAATAAGTCAGTGGACTTTGTGTTGAACGTTTTGAAAACCAACATGCTACATTGCTACATTGACAAAATCTTCAGAGAAACAGAATTCAGAATAACATTAATTTATGTTACATTCCAGTGATTATCTCAAACGATCTGAAAATGATTCACAGCTTCTAATGTTCTAAAGATGTTGTAATTTCTCCTCTGTGTTTCTGTTTATTAACACTTGATACCTACCACAGTTGATCGGTGTTCTTAGACTGGAAGAAGTTTTGCCACTACTCCTTACATGAGGATCGTACACCCAAGGATATACACACAGTTTCTGATTTCTGAAGTATCTACCTACTCTAACTGCAAGGAAATAACGTGTGGTTATGAGAGAGGTGTAAACCTCAGGTTTGCAGAAAATACAAATCAATTTCGATTCTTAGACAATGACATTGAATCTGCTGCCATGGTCCATTTTTATTAGATTTAATAAGAAGTATCAACATTTGTTTATAATTTACTATAGATGTACTGTAAATGTGTGAACACCAATAATAGAGGGACCGTTATAAAATAAATGCATTTCTAGGCAGATATATTTAGACATATTGAGTTATTTAGTTTGTCGTTTTTAAAATTAATTTATGATCATTGGTATTTTAAAAAAACGATGCATTTATCCAAATAATTAGATCATTACACACATCACTTGTAACCTGCTACTTCTAGCCTGATTTAAAACCACAACCAAAATTGAAGGCCACTTGCTATTTTATTTGGCCATGATGTACTGTACAGTAGTAGGATATACAGTTTGTAGCAAATTTACTGCTTTCCTCCAAAAGGTAGATCTATTTGAAATTAAAGCACAAATCTGAAACAGCATCCTGTTCTCTTCAAACTGAAAGGTCCTTAAGGTCTCATTATGACTCATAACTTTATGACTAGCTTAAATAGGTGTGTCTAATATCCGAACTCCACCAGACCCACAGCATCTCACCTGCTACAGATTCAGCCATTAAACTAAAAACTAGCTGTAATTAATATTTAGCCTAGTCAGGACTCTCAAAAAGTGCTTAATCATGATGTATCTTTTACTTGAAAAGATAAATGTATGATATGTTTACAATAAAAGTTAATCGAAGATGAAACACTACAGATGTTTTTTACACCTGCTTAAAGGTGCAGGCAATTATTTTCAATAATTTGTAGGCAGACATCATTTACTGTACCATTTAAAACTAATTCTCAGTATATTGGAATCAAAGGTTACAAAAAAATTAAATTAAAAAGCAGTACTGGGTCATGTGTACAGTGCATGTTTGTAATTTAATAACATGTGGTTTACCTTATTGCATTATTGTTGCAACCATTTATTAGTTTAGTCCTGTCAAACATGTCATTTTTTATTGTGAATTTGAGCTTTGTTTCTATTTATTCATGTATGACTGTGATAACCACATGAAGGAGTTGACAGTAGATCGAGAGAAAATGTGTATTTAAAACAAAATGCATGAAATATTCTAATCTTTCAGTGCAGTTAAGCAGTTAGAAAAGATTAGCAAAGGCTGGCTGGAGTTGTTCAATTAGTCACACTGTGTAAAGATCTGCTTCTATAGGTGGAGCTGAAGGGCGTGCATAATTAGCAGAAAATCACTCACTCTGGGTTAATGGAGGCTTTTGTCTTCCTGAGCAAAAATAGTGTCTCCTTAATGAGGGATTTGTGAGAGGGAATCTGGGAATATTTGGTCATTTTTTTATTTAAATGTTTGCTATTTTAATTCGCGGACGTGAATCTTAATGACAATTGGCTGATAATAATAATAATAATAATAATAATAATAATAATAAGAAGAAGAAGAAGAATAGTAATGATGATGATCCGTAAATTTGAGTCACATGGATGAAGATCATTCGGTAGAAATCAATGCTGTCCACATGGATAATTTATTTTGTTAATAAAAAAATGTACTGAATTAACCACTTAAATGTCTTAGATTCATTTATCATGATGCAGCTCTAAGGTTAATTATAGGCTTTAATTAGAAACAGTGATGCAGGAAATCATCCACAGAAAAAATAAATAATGATCGGATAGAAATTGCCTAAATCGCATTTAAACGAAACTCTCACACACACACACACTCATATACACACACACTCCCTTTTCCCAACATACAAATCTCTCTCTCCCTTTAAATCGGAAATGTACCGAGAAGCCAAATAAAAACAAGCAGAGAGGAAATGATAAAACACACACACACACACACACACACACACACACACACACACACACAGGGAGGGAGAGCGGCGCCTCTGACACATCGCGTGAGAGTGAGCCTGGGCCCTGCGAGGCGTCTTCTTATAAAGAGCGTGGGAGGGGTTAATGGGCGGGGCCACGACTTGCTTTGATCTTCTGGCGGCGGCTTCTTTCATCCCCCGCGTTCCCACCCCCCTCGCTCTTCCTCGCGCGCGCTCCTTTCCCTTTGTATGACTAAATTTGGTAATGAGCATGGAGGCGCGCCAGCACTACCACGTGCGCGCTCATCCCAGCTGAGTGTGTGTGTGTGTGTGTGTGTGTGAGAGAGAGAGAGAGAGAGAGAGAGAGAGAGGGTGGGTGGGGGGAGGGGTTCTCTTCCGGGTAAGGGGAGGAAGGGGGGGGGCGGGGGAGATCAAAGGCTTTGGATTTGGATCCGAGTGTCGATGTGGATTCAAAAGAGCCGCGACTGGCCGCATTCCAGAGGGGAGAGGGAAAAAACCCAGACACACACACACACACACACAGTCTGGAAAACAATCAACAATTCTATTTAAAAGTAGATCATACTGGGACTGTGTGCTAAGTTTTATAAAGCGATATAAAAATCAATTTATGTTGGTTCTGCTTTTATGTTTATGTTCATTCTAAAGCGAGACATTTAAATCAATCTGCAATCCTCCGCCACACAGCATCAGTAACTGGTTCTCAAGCTGAAATTATTTTTAATCCACTGAGGATTAATGACTTGTTTTGTTTTTCAAAGCTGACATGATTTTCCATTTCAAATAAATACATAAATAAAATGAAATAAAAATAATAAACCATAATGCGGATGTGGTTACAGCATTGGCTCCGATGGTCCTGAAGGTTGTCGGGCCCTTCAGTGAGGCCCTTAACTCTCAACTGCTCAGATGTATAGCGAAGATAAACAATGTACATCACTCTGGATAAAGGCGTCTCCCAAATGGGAAAAGAAAACAGAACAAAAATTGGTAGTTTTTATTAAACTGCTTATATTCAATGAAAACTCTACATGTGCATTATGTCTCCACATCCATTTCTATTTCTATGAAATAAACTACATGCTCAAAAATAATCACATATTATAGAACATAGAACATGGAACATAGAACATGGACAATAACCATTCATTTTGACAATATGGTGTGAGGTGTTTTTCACATCCAGTTGCCCTGAGCTGAATTCTTTCAGTCCAGTCCATACATCCTAATCAGACTACTAATATAATAATAAGAGATAGAGGTTAGAAAAGCAAGATAAAAAAAAAAGGGGAGAAAAAAGCAGCATTTGCATTTTCTTAATGAGTTTGCAGGAGTGACCCGTCTGGATGAAACATGAAAAGGAAGCCGTCCTGCTGTGCTTTGACCTGAATTCAACTGTCTCTTACATCCGGCTACTGCATATTGAATGTTATATAACCTTGGCGTCGCAGGACTGTATCTTTAATACAGCATAATTTATCAGAGAAGATTTAAAACCTGGTCCTGAGGAGGAATGCAGGGCCAAACTGACCTCGGCCATCCTAATCATCCTCATGCTAAGATCGAAGATAAAAAAAAAGAATCGTTCAGCACAGGAGCTTTGCTCAGTTTTCTGCAATTCAGAATCAGTGTTGTGTGTCTGTGTGCACTCAGTATACTGTGTCTACAGTAATGTATTGGCTTTAGCTTTTGATCTTGTTTCACGCTCCTCACTCTATTTGCACATCATGTACCCATGTGTACACACCTCCTGTATTATCTCGTGTGTTGCGCTGTGATTTTTAATACTTCCTATGTGATCCGGCCGTACACTGTATATGTATATGTGTATATGTATATGTCTATATGTATATGTCTATATGTATATGTGTATGTGTATATGTATATGTCTATATGTACTTACTATAAGAACTAAAGCCTTCATACAGCAACAGTTTTCAAAATTCTTGCATCCTCCTTTAAAATGAATTCCAGTTCCAAATATTAAGATTGTTAGTCACATGAATACAATAATATTGCATATTTATTAAAGACAAAAAGCTTTAAATTCCCGAATCCTCCATCTTGAAAATATATTGTTGACAAACACTACACAGGATACTATTTTACAGATTATTGATGATTGGATTAAACCCATGCAATTTAAATGATCCGTTAAATAAACTATATAAAAGAGTGAATACCTGGCCATGCTTGAAGGACCTCACTGTAACACTGTACACTGTAAAGTTTAAAATAATCATGTTAATTTAAATATAGTACTCTTTATAATTTTTATGGTAAATGCAGTGCTGGGAAAAGTGTTTTCATTTGTGTTTTTTTTTCTTCATATTTGTTACAAAATAAATGATTAAATGATTGAGATCTTCAAACTAAATTTTATATTACACATAGCCTTCCATATTAAGAATTAAAATAAAAAATTAAAATAACTTCCATAATTCTTTTGATTGTGTAAAGCTGCTTTGCGACAATGACAATTGTTAAAAGCGCTATACAAATGTCCAAACCTGCCTGTCCCTGTGTGAAAAACTAATTACCTCCCTTCCTAAATCACGAATGATCTGTGATTAACCACATTTTTCTTTTTGGAAAGCCGAGTTTAACCCCCACACCCAGGCCTGATAGAACCTGTTCGACAAAGTAAAGCATGTTTAAAATATCTCACATGATGCCGTGATCTCAAGATGAGAAATGTAAATAAATAAATAAATAAATAAATAAATAATCAAGATATTTCACAATATTGCATGCTGGATAAATAAAGCGGTAAAAAGTCAAGCATTTTGGCTTTTAAGTAGCTGATACTGATAAATCATGTACAATATGATCAATACCAGATCATTGTGCTGAGATTTAAACAAAGCCAGTTTTTCTTTATTTCATGTTGTTCTTCAGTTGCAATTAAACCTCAAAGCCAAATCGCCACAAACCATCTTCATCAAAGGAGTTCCTGGGAGGCCGGTGTTTCAGAAGTGAATCAGATTGCCTGATCATGGCTCCGGTGTAATGAGAAACCTTTCTACCTTGATAGTGTCCAAGCACTAGTGAAACACTGGGATAAGTGCATTAGTGTATACAGGGATCAATTTAAATGAGATGAATGACACGGTAAGACTTCACAAAAGTACTACGGGTATTCTTCAATAAACACTAAAAAAACACACCAATCTCAGTGCATTTAAGTAAAATTTGTATGTTAACTTTACTCTATATTATTATCATTCAAATTAAAGAGATAAACAGCAGACACAGTACATTTCTCAGTTCTGCGCTGAGGATTTTGGGAGATGTGGACTTGTTAAAATTCCCTGCCTTAAAGCTCCAACAGGAATCTAAAAAAAATAAAAATCTGCTAAAAACCACATCTTATCCTAAGGTGTTTGGATGATTATAAGTTAAAACCTCAGAATAGCCATGTTGTGCCCTTAAGCAAGACCCATAAACTGTTAACGTGTGTCTCATGTCTCAGTACTTTCGGTCAAACTGACTGTAACTCTGCCACATAAGTAATCGTAAAGACAGTATGGAAGCTAAACTCCTTTTGATCAAATTAATATAATGATAGAGCAGGTAATAGTGAATGTACGATCCACCATTACGAAATCAAAGCAGACTTCTGACACCTGTCCGTGGAATTAGGAGCGTCGTTAAAGGCCTTGTGATTTGAGCAGCATTAGAGACCCCGTTCCTGGAGATTTGCATTAAATGGTGGTGAAATCTCCCCCACATCCCCTTGTTTAGAGTGTAGAGCTGGCACACGGGTAAACAGATCTTCCACCTGCTGCTGCAGTCCCTCACACCTCCCCTGGATCCAAAAATTACAGCCCTGCCGCTGCTGCATAAACGACAGGAAACAAACAGCACATTAAGATGAAAAGAGCGTGCAATTAAAGTTTGAAGGGAAAAAGAAGAAGAGACATTCATCATCATCATCATAAAAAAAAAAAAGAAAAACAGCAAAGGGGAATCAGACAAGGGGGAGGGGGGGAGGGGAGGTCCATGCTGAGTGATGGTTTACGCTCATGTAGGATTGGTGGAAACCCAGGTGAGGTTGAGTGGAGAGTAAAGTGTCTTGGGGGGACAGTTTAGTGTGGCGCACCCCCCCCCCCCCCCATAACCCCCCCCCGCGCCTGCCCTGTGATCTGCTGAATTTACTGCAGTGCCGGCAGCACAAGCAGACACACTATTATTAAAATCAAATCAGACAGTGGCTGGGGTACAGGGGTGGGGGGGATAGGGTACGGGGGGGGGTGTGGTTTGCAGGGGAAATTCGGTATCGACGTTTGGAAGGAAGTTGATTTGTGATCACACTGCGAGCAGTAAAATCCCCCCAGAGTTGAAGGAACACCTGCAGTGCTTTTATCAAGACTGTAAATATACACTAGTGAATAAATGCAGCAAATTCGTTTGTTGGGTTTCCTCTGGGTACTCTGGTTTCCTACCACAGTCTAAAGATATGCAGATTAGGATAATAAGTGTTCCCAAACTGCCTCATGCCCTAAGTCTCCTGCAATAGGCTACAGGCCTCCCTGAGACCCTGTAAGTGGTAGAGACAATGAGAGAGTGAGTGATATCAACATGGGGTCAAGATCAAACATACATACACCTACTTAGACTATTCATTGGTGCTAAAAGTCCAAAAAAAAAGTATTTTAATTGGTCATGCAGGTACAGGGAGCTAGAAGCAAGTTTTTGTACCTCCATTGACTGAATAGCTGCTGTCCTAAAAGAAACACCTGTTGACTCTTCAAGCTTGACTGAAGTTTGCAGCTGATCAAATGGACATAGAAAAAGCATTCTTGATGGAAGTTTTGACCAGAGGTATGTTTGGAGAAGTAAAACTGAGGCAAGGTGGTGGTAGCATCATTCTTTGGACTTTGTGTTTTTCACTAAATGGATGGAATAATAGAGAAGGAGGACTTCCTTAGAATTATTTAACATGACCTCAAATAAAGAGGTAGGAGGTTAAACCTGGACACAAGTTAGTGGGTCAACAAGACAATGACCCTGAGTGTAGAGTGGATAAAGTATGGTGTCCCCAAGGGACAAAGTGTATACACTTGTTACTGAAAGATGCTGCAAATCTGAAAACACAAGTCAAAGCATATGCAAAATAAGAAGAAGAAAAAAAAAAAAAAAGAAAAAAGCTGCAAAACCAAACTCAAATCATGCTCATCACCTCCCCTTCTGGCCCCGCCCACTTACTGTATATAGGAACTCTCTTTTGCAGGATTTTGCTTTTTGCATGTGCTTTGGCTTTTTTATCTGTATTTGGATTTGCGGCAAATTTCTGTAATGTCTGAGGTTTTACTTTTGTATATGTTTTTGTATTTGCATCGTTTTTTGTTTTTCTTTTTGCATGCTTTGGGATTTGCAGCGCGTTTCTGTAATGTTTGAGCGTTGCCTTTTCTATGCACTCACATGACATCTCCAGAAGGTTAAACATTCAACATCCAAGCGACATTCAACCAAATATTAGGTGTGTTGTACGTATATTTTTGGCCCAGTGTGTATAATCTTGACCCTGTGTTGATATAATAAACCTCAGAGTAAATTTAAACTGGTAAACTAAAATGTCCAGTTAAACAGAATGTCTGATGCTGAATAACGCCAGGACACACATGTTGGTGGTGAGTGTGTGAAAACCTCCGACTGTCACCTGACCTCTGACGTGAAATATAACAAGCGAAAACATTGAAGTCCTGCAAATATTCCAACACCAACAAAAAAACATTTCCTTTATACACATAGGAAGATTTATAAAAGTATCAGTATCGTGCGAGTAGTTTAGATATTTTATAGTTATTCTGCAGAAGGAAAATCACCTCCATTGTCCATCCTTCACCGTCCTCACACACTCTCAGTGAAGATTAAATCATATAATACTTCTGGAACTCTCAATACTACACCTTCTGCACCGCGAGCGTTTATTTACATAATATAGCGTTAAAGCTTAACTCATGTACTAAACTGTCCAAAACCCTCAGAACTATTTGTTTTACAGTTTTGTTTTTAAAATAAACACATACAGGGCTGAGGATCGTACAGGATCGTACAGTACAGAGCGACGTGTCCTATTTCAGGACCAAATCATCAACATGATGAAGTCAATTTTAGTTTATTTTAACCAACTATTCAAATATGACTGAGCAAAAAATATAAAAATGGATCACACAGGCAAAGAAATAGCACAGATACACATAATCACATATTTGTGATTTGATTTTGGCTATTTTCGATTGTTTCTATGACCAAAAAAAACTTTATGCATATCCAGTGTATATTGTGCATATATATATATACAGCATTGTCATTGACCCATGCTGTGTTCACGGCACAGATTTTGGGTTTTAAGGGTTTAAGTATCACACGGTACTGAAGGATATGTAGTTTTAAGATGACAGTAAATGTACAGTAGTTTGGGTAATAGTGTGTAATACTGTATATCCAGGTGTCGTCATGTAGGTCAAATATTTTTAATGTGAGAATTGTGAAACAGAGTGACAAGAGCAGAGTAACTGCATTTCCCTATTTTTTCATGAATAAACTGTCAGAAATAAAATGTGTAATAGGATGATTTACTACACGCCATTTTGAATATGATGCAATTATGCGTAATACATGTACACTTATTGTTCATGTGCATATTTGATGCGCTACATACTTTTGGCATTGATATCTTCCAACACACACACACACACACACACGCCTCTTCACGGCTGCTGTGTGAGGAAACGTTAGAAACATCTGGTGAGAAATACAGAATCGAGGCCAGTACAATTAAAGTGTGATGAAATATTCAGATCAAAAAGGGTTAATTAGTGAATAAACAGTGTGAGGGTGATGAAAACTTTGTACCCCCCCCCCCCCGGTGAAAGATTCTTTTTGTTTTTGTTCGTAACAAAATATTTTTTCATATGCAGCATTTGTAGGACTTTTCCTGAAAAGTGTGTGTATATTCTATCAGTGTGTGTTAATGTTCTATATAGAATCTTAGAAATAAAATTCTCACACAAGCTTAGAGTCGGTGTTTTGACGACAGAAATGGAATTCTGGCTCCACACAGAAGCATACGCTAATATTCAGAGACTTGTGCTGCTGTGTGTCTATATGGTGTGTGTATCTCTGTGTGTGTGTGTGTGTGTGTGTGTGTGCGCATGTGTGTGTGAGTGTGTGTGTGAAAGGGAGAGGAAATGCTCTCAGTGCTCAGTGCGTTAGACTCATCCTTTCATCCCGCCGTCCTATTGGCGAACGCATTGCTTTTGCATGAAGGCCTGCTGGGAAGGTGTCAAAGGTCACGCTCGACCTGCTGAGGGGTCACATGGCCCCGTCCAGCCTGTAATCAAGCACACACGCGTGCACACACACTCACTGAAAGATCAAACAAGCTTTGTTCCCTCTGCTATCAGTGATATAGTGTCTGTATCTCATCACCGGCAGTGTGCAGGGTAAACAGTAAACACACAGGATAGTGTGTGTGTGTGTGTGTGTGTGTGTGTGTGTGTGTGTGTGTGTGTGTGTGTGTGTGTGTGTAAAGCTTAGATCATTTAGTATAGATTGAAAACTCTCCATCATATTTTATGATATCAGAACTGATTCCCCCTGTGAGTGAGACGCGATACGCGACGCGGCGAGACGGCAGGCATTTCTCTTTCTGTCTTGTTTTTCACGTCGAGTTTTTCTGTTGAGTTTCAATACCAGTTTTACAGCTTAATATCCAATCAGACGCCTTTTCATGCCAACAGAATATAGTTACGGGTAATTAGGAGAGATAATTAGTCCGGTCTCTCTCTCTCTCTCTCTCTCTCTCTCTCTCTCTCTCATTTCATCTCAACTAATTATCCATCACATCAGTAACGATGGTTTACTAAGTAAGAATTTAACAGCTTTAGCTTGTAGTTTGCTAATTTGCCTGATTTATATTATTTAACCAAATCAAACCTATGACCTCATCACCAACCTAAAGGAAGAAACTAACCAGCTGACGCTAAATCATTAGTCCAGGATCAAACAAAATCAAATAGTAATAATAAATAAAAGGAGGTAATAATAATAGAAATAATATAAATTTATCTATCTATAATTATTTGTGTACATTCATGTTATGTTCTAGTAGTGTGATGATCGGTCTTGTTATTGTCACCTGGTTTGTCTTTAACACAAACACTTGTTGTCCTTCATTCAGTTTCTAGCAGATGTGTGTATGTGTGTATGTGTGTATGTGTGTATAGACGAAATAACCAGTTAGCATCATTTAGACACTGACAAGTTACTCTGAAAGTTTCACCTTTTAACTGTTAGCTTACAGTAGTGGCCAAAAGTATTAGGACAAATATTAAATTCAATGTTTAAATATCATTTTATTAACGTAATTAATTAAATAACGACACTCAGGATCATAAGAATAATGTATTTAATGCAATGGAATTAGTATACAACAAGCAATATTTAGTCCTTTATTCCATTAGATCCGGCTGAGTCAGAATGATGTCTCTGATGTCTCTGGTGTCTCTGGTGTCTCTGGTGTCTCTCTCAGTCCATGCCTGCTTGATCACGTCCTGGAGATTTCTACACTTTCTTCACACCATCAGGTTTCTATTGGGTTTAGGTGGAGATGACTCAGGCCATGGCTTCCGGAACTGAATACCGTAGTGAAAAACTGAATTAACACAACTCTTTAGACTAGAACTAATTAGTAACATCACCTATTTTGTGCTCAGGGAGAACTTTAATACCTGGCATATGTTGTCTTTATACTTTCGACCCCCACTGTAGACGACTAGCGATTAACGTCCCTTTAAAACATTTCAGCTCATTTCTGTCCGTTACTGCAGTACAGTTTGTGATAAATTAGTCAGACAGACTATTGACATCTGATTGTTAGACTATTCTGGTCTTTTTGTAACCAAACTTGTATGTTTGTTTTTTGTGCACAACCATGTGACATGAATTACAAACAGAGCTCCTGTACTGTACATCACTACCCTGAATTTAAATTAAAAAGTTTTAACATTTAGGGGAATTTTACACTCATCTATTTAAGATTGAAGTTCTAGGCCTCCGAGTGGCGCAGTGGTGAAGTTCTCGCCCTACCATCCGGAGATCGCTGGTTCGGTTCCCGGGTGATGCTGTAACCTCTCGCAGCCGGAGGTCTAGAGAGAGCTGATTGGCCGAGCTCTCTCAGAGGGGAGGGGTGAGAGGTACTTACTGCTCCCACATTAATCATGGCTCTACAGCCAATCAGGGGCGTCTGTGAGCTCACGTACGCAGAAGGAGCGGATAGCGCTGTCCTCCGAGTGTGTTACTCCGCCTCCAGCGAGCAGTTCGAAAACCTGCGGTCGGCTGGCGTTACATGGTTCAGAGGAAACACGTGATAGTCTTCGGTCCACCCAACTGAGTGGTAGTAGTAGCCTTAATGTGGAGCCCCCTAGTGTCAGGGAGGAATTGGACACGACTACATTAGGGAGAAAATCTGAAAAAAATCCAAAAAATATTTATATATAAAAAATATTGAAGTTAATCTACATTTTAATTGAAAATCTGATTTGGCAGAAAGTCTTTACTTATTGTCTAACAGCAACTCTGCTAATAAAGTTCTAGAGAGTATATTGGATATATAATACCGGCTTTAAGAGGTGTTTCTAATTGAATATATGGCTAATGGAGGCTAAAGCTAATGAATAATTAAAGGCTAATGAAATGTCGGCATCTTATAATGATCAATGTGTCATTATATGGATATTTATGGATCAATATTTGTAAATTACCAAAGAACCTTATAGAACACAATAATGTCTGGCAAAAATCCCCCTGCAACCCCCCCCCCCCTCTCCCCCACGATGCATTTCAGTGAGAGCCAATGAGTTAGCTATTAAATGGTTATTTTTTCGGGGGTGCAATGGCACTTCAAAGTAATGATTTTTAAGTCTGTTTGTGTGTCATGTCAGGTTCAGCAATATTTACACACGTCTGTCATCAGCCTGTGTGTCTGCATGTGCTATTAACCATTGTAGGAGTAACCCCCCCCCCCCCCCTCCCGCCCCGCAACCTTTGTTTAAATAAATGACTAAGTGCTTGCAGAATAGCTCCCGAGCACTGAAGTGTGCAGCTGAAGGACTCTGATTGATTTCTAGTGGATTCTAACCAAATCCCATGTGCAGCTCCTCGGTGCAGGCGAACCCGAACACATGACGCCAAAAAACTCAGCCAGGGATTAGTTACAGGCCTTCTCACTCCAGCACTCTGTGGAGTTGAAAGGTTTCATTCAAACTCTAAAATGTCAATAAAAACACTTTGGAAATTCCCTACTGGCAAGTGACATTACTAAACAAAAACCATTAAGTCTGAAGATCCGAAGCAGGGAAACCCGACTCATTAGCCAGAATAAATGTGTCCTGTTCAATGTGTTTAAAAAAAAAAAAAAAAGGCTTACCTGCCCGTGTGCTCCTTTTCATCTCCGGTGCCAACATTATGTGAGTCACGTCTGCTTTTCAACTTTTCTGCTAGATCCCTGGCAAATCCTGACTTAGCTCGGGATTGAGGACACAGCATGTACGCAAGGCACTTTAGAGACAACAGGACAAGAACGGGAGCGATGCTAATTCCACAACTCGGGTGTCATTTGTATCCTAATGATATTAGATTTGTCGGTCATTTGTAAAGAATTATGCAGAAAAATTTAAGGACAAGTTTCAGATGAATAACTTAAAACATTAATGCAGCATATTTTATTCAGTATATAACTACAGTATATTTTACACGGAAGTTTCATTAGATATTTCAAAAATAACATTTTCCATAAATCTGTGGATCCATTTAACATAACCTCCTTTTCCATGACTTCAACAGACAGTTTCATCATCCAGTTTTCCAGAAGATGATTCACAGGTTTGGTAAGTTCATCATCTTAACAAATGCTGACCAGTAGAATAACTTTAGTTGTAAATCTCCATTCCGAAGGTGGATGAAGAAATTGCTGGAGCTTCAGTGGACTGTGGAAAGATGAGCTCCTACTTTATCATCAATAAATTGCCTGGCCCAAAAAAAGTCAACAGGTTAAAATGGTCAATTTAATGGCCTGCATCAAGTGAAATAACTAGACCTGGGTTAAAAACTGTTCTAACATCATGTATAGTGTCCACTGTACGAGTCCTCTGGAGACAGTGTTATGATCTGGGGTTGATCAGTTACTCAGGTCGAGACTCAGTAACGTTATGGGACAATAAAATGAAGTCAGCTGACGACCTGAATGTACTGAATCACCAGGTTTTCACATCTATGGTTTATTCTCCCAAATCGCACATCAGGAAACCACTAGCTGTCGAATTAAAAATATTTTGAACCACTTCAAACATGATCACAAATAACTGAACCCATCAACGATTTTTTTCCTAATGGAGCTTACTCTAGGACTCAAATTGTGATTACAGGTACAATTTGTAATTTTATTTTCATTAATTTTAATATTTTAATATGATGTAATTTTGAAATAAATCCTGCTAAAATTTATTAATATAAAACTATATATATTTCAATTCAATTCAGTTTTATTTGTATAGCGCTTTTAACAATTGACATTGTCTCAAAACAGCTTTACACAATCAAAAGAATGATTTAAGTTTGTATGGAATGTGAATGTGTATGAATCAAAATGTTCAGATATTTAAAATCATTATGTCATTGTGTAATAACTTTATGCCACCACACATACCATATTTTGTGTTTTCGCTAATTTTATGATAAAAAAACAACAACTCAATCTTTTCAATTTTTGTTAAGTGAATATACTGTGATTATTGCGAGTGATTAGCATTGCTTACTTGTTAGCATCAAACATGTCTTGGTTTATTGACTACAACTGGGGTTTGTGTAGAAAAAGCATGAATTTATGAAAAATATTTTCACGTAAATGTCCAGTCAACCAATGAGTGTGTGTGTGTATTCATGTGTGTCTGCATGTATTTATTTATCAAATGTATTTTAAATGCTAAACTGATAAATTTTACATGGATTACTCTTATATTATTAAGTGTTTTATTTCCACTTCATGACATTTGCTTTGAATAAATCATAGGAATGCAGGCTAGAAAGTAGAGAGTGTATCATTTTATCCTAATCACACGATACATTCCAGTCTTATCAAAAACCTGTCCAACTTGTCCAAACTTTGCTTGAGAACAGATGGTTTCATATCGAAGCCCATGGTTACTTTAAAGTGGTCTTTTGGGCCACACGCTGTACGAGAGAGAAGTGGAGCAGACCCTGCCTTAAACGTTTACGGCGATCAGCACTTGATTCTCACTTATGTCTTCTTGTCAGCCCTGGAGCTAAGTTTTCACAGCGCTTGTTTATGATTAAAGAAGTTTAATCTCAAATCTCCAACGCGACCCAATATGAAAAGACGATAACATTCTGTACTGAAACCCACAGAGCGCGGTTCTGTAAATATTTACTACCATGCGTGTTATGAAGTCCGTCGACTTGGGGTTTGGTGGAGCAAAAGGGAAAAAACAACCTCAACAGTTTGTTTACAGCGTTTACATGCTTGGGTGGGCTCGCTCTGATGTCCTTTTACTCTTTAAAAAAAAATTTTTTTTTTACTTCCCAGGGGCCCCTAGTCTCATCTCTTGGCCTTCCTCCATCTTCTATCTCCTCCTCATCACTTGAGCTTCTTTTCCTTCTTCTTTTTCTTCCCAAGCCTGCTCCTCCTCCTTAATGACTCCAGACGCCGTGTCCATGCTTTGATTCCTCCTGTGCTCTGGTAAACACACCGTACCCAATGGGCTTTCTCCATTTCTTCATCTAAAGGCTGTTTAGCCGACACTGGGACTTTGATATGTCTGGAGAGAGAGCCGATTCAGCTGAGGACAGAGTTTGAGACACAATCGATCAAAAGTTCTGTCATTTATATCACATAATCATGCAGATATTTGCTCTGAGCGTGGACGTTTACTGTGCATGCCCAGGTCGATGTGTTCACAGTGTTGCGCTGGATCCTGACATCATGCCTGGATTTAATCTCAAACTGGTGATCCAGAACTCCTCCCCATACACCAATAAAACACAGTATGGCTTTTCCAGATGCAGATCATGGCTACTCCTGAACTGAAAAAGAAAAAATATATGGATGATCTCCCACTGACTGTGTAACAGTCCATGCACGAGCCAAATGTGTGTGAACGCACTCAGATCTGCTAGCATCATAAAATTCTCCCATTACGTTACCAATAAAGAGGCAAGCTGTGCCTGTGTGGTTAAAGAGCCGTCTGTGCAATCGCTCTGGACTTGTCATGACTTAAGCAGTTTAAGCTAATCAAAACCAACAATGGCAGTGGAGTTCCCGATCAAACGCATGGAGGAGAGGAACGTCATTAAAGGAGGGATATTTATTGGATCTGATCCCGCGCTCTCGGTGGCTATGGCGTGTGATGTGGCCTCCCTGGGGTACGGTAACCTCACTGGGGAAAAGGATCTCTCCTCCACTAGCCACATTTTCCACTGGATGAAAGGACAGAGGAACTCATTCTGTGGTTACCATTAAGGACGAGAGCAGATCTAGAGATCCCGTTCCAATGACATTTGTGTGTGTGTGTGTGTGTGTGTGTGCGTGAGTGTATATGTGTGTGCTTCTAGTTTTGTTCGTTGTGGCATCAAATGAAACATCTTTGCTTTTGTTGTTGACATTTTGTTCTGTCAGCACGTGGGACACGAGAACTGGAATCAATAAAGACGATTAAGTAAAGTTCAGCTCAGCTTATTGATGATGGAATATGACAAACTCATCACGCAACACAAACAGAGACCGGGCCGGTTGTGTTTTCTTTTCAGCAACAGTTGGAAGCGGCACCGCTGTGTAAATCCTCCGGTGTTCCTGACAGGTTCCGTCCTCATCCAGTCCTTAAAACTTCACCCCTGGCCCATGAATTCACCGGAGGAAAACACGGCACTCCAGTCCACTCTGGATCATTTCTGTTAAACCCGTAGCTCCGGAGGGCAGCGCTGAGAGGCAGTGGATTTAATCTCAGGGGTAGACAAAATTAATCCCTAACACTGACACACACACACACACACACATCTATTGAGATAAACCGCAGCTTATTTCAGGTTTCAGTCTGTGCTTCTCATTTGGTTCAAGGTTTGTGTGAAGTGAAAAGCAATAAAACTTCATGTGGTGTTTAAACTGATTTCATCAAACAGCCTCTTGGACACAAAGGGAGATTCTTAAAGGGGTGATATCAAGGCGAAAATTTTTAACATTGTTTATAATCAACCTTTTAAAATTAATTATGAATGAATAAAAATTATTAATAATTTGACTCGAAGACGTAGGAATCCAGGAAAAACTACGTTTTCATTTCATCACAGTTCCTGATCTAATGATGACATTATATGAGTTACAGCATGTAAAGGAGATCTGCTTGGATTTTGTTGTCCTTAATGAAGTGAAGTTCTGGGAACCCTACATGAATACAAGGGGCGTTCAAATCAATCCGGGACTTGTGATGAAATATCTACTGCATGTCTGTGAATGACGATCCTGGCCGAGGAGCCCATTGCAGTCGATCCCATGAACATTCCACACGTGGAACGCCTGATCTTTGAAAATTGATGAATAACTTTGGTTTATACGGTGCAACCCAGAACCTGCTCCATAAAACTTGTTCCATAAAACTCGTCTGGGTGAAATTGCCACGTGCACTGTACAGTCCTGACCATTTCCACATGTTTGGGACATTAAAGGGGTTCCTGGTAGGCCAGGATTTCAGACGTGAAGCAGGCAGTCCAATCAGGAAACTTTCTACCTTGATGGTGTCCAAGCTCTAGTGAGACACTGTGATAAGTGCATTAGTGTATCAGGGGATTATATAGAGACATAAAGGGAGATTTTACTATCAGGACTGTATTCTGTTATTCTGTACAGTCAAAATCCTGGTATGACTTGAACACCCCACGCATAATCCTTTGCGATTTTCTTAATATAATCTTAATTTAAATGTGTTATGGACATGTGATTACTGATAATCTATAATGTTTGAGCATGTTGGTATTTAGAAATGGTAAAAACTCCTGTCCAGGAATAAGAAAAGTACCATGAGAACATTTCTTTGGTTTGGAAGGACACACAGATATTCATCACCTGACTTGCTGGTTTGGATGTCGATGGCTACAGAATGTCAAAGAGATATTATTTGTTACCTCGGTGGAAACACAAACCATCATTACCAAAATACTTATTACTGGGTTTTTTTCTTTTTTAGTTTTTTAATATGAACGGAATAAGTTGAATCCAAACCTTAATAAGTGAAAAACAAATTCTCCTATAAATAAAGTCAGCTTGGAGCTAAAAAACATTCGATCACTGAAACATTCAGGAATATAAACCACCAGAAATGCAAATTTGAAAAATTATCCTGAAATTCGAGCAGTTCGTCAAATAAATCTCTTGCGAGAGATACACAGAGAGATACACAGAGAGATACACGGAGTTGTTTTTCTTTCTTTCCTAATGTTCGAGATGTCCACCACGCCCGGTCCGGTCTGCAGCAGCACCATGTTTAAATCGGATGCCATTTTCTGGCTGAGAGTGAGAGCGTCTCAAATCACATTATGGAGATCTGGATTTAATCTGAATATTTCATGGCTCTTTTTCTTTGTCCTCTCACGTCATTGGCGTGTTCTTGAAGGAGGGTGCGAGTGTGGGGCCGATGGCAAAGGGCTCCATTGTACCATGTTAATGATGTCCCTTTTGTGATAGACAAGGATGCGGGCCGAAGACGGCAGCGGCTGAGGGTTTTTAACGTGACTGGCAGCTGCAGTAATCCGTCCTTTGTGCCCTCCAAGGGGCCCGGCCAGACGAGCCAGATGGAACCAGCGAGAGAGAGAGAGAGAGAGAGAGAGAGAGAGAGAGAGACTAAAAGCCACAGTAAAGTGCTGGATCGGAGTTTCAATAAGCTCAGTCAAGGTTACAGTTTGGTTTCTCGATCTGCTTAAAGCACCGCTTCGGTACCACAGCGGTCGGTTGTGTGGTCACGAGGGAAGGCTTTTGATTGGAGAATGACTGCTCTGTGGGACGGGAGAAAAGATCGTATGAAAAACGGCATAATACCGCAGACGTTCTGCCAGACTGTATTTATTTACTCTGGACCTCCTCAGAATAATATACAGCTCTGCTAAGTTGTTTTCTCTGTGCAGTTCGGTGAACGTGTGTTTGCTTGGATTGCTCAGCTCAGCTGCGTCTTGAAGCTCTTTTTCTCCATCAGGACATGAAAGCCGATGGTGAATCCTGATTTGATGACGGTGCCGCATTCTGTCGGTAGATAAGGCACCCTGGTGTCAGGCGATGAGTTTAATTATGGCGCCGTGTTTGGCATCACCATGGTTTGTGTGAGGCAAACAGTCGAAGACTATCCACTCAAATTTGCTGATTGTGTATGTGGATAATTACTTTTTAAAGTCTTAAACCATAGCAGGATCTCCTGAAAGAAAAGAAGGAAAAAAAAAACGACAGCCCTTTGATTTTCAGTGAACGTCTCCCCTCCCCAGTACGGACTTCAAATGGAACATAAAGCAAAGGGATTTTGAGAGTGAAACAAACTCCATTGATCTTCTTGCTTTCGTCTTAATTTTTAGTAAATCACTCGGCTTAACACTAAAAAGTTCTTCTGTAAAACCTTCAAATCGGTCATTAATTCCAGCCTGGATAACCCAAAATCCGGTGCTGATCGCTGCTTAATGTGGCCGAAACCCATTGAAGCCGTTAAATCCGAGTTTGTGATGGCAAATCTTTAGCATGAATACACAAACTACTAAACAAATGTCCAACATTATCCGTTCAGTTTATTATAAACACGGTGAGGCTGGAAACCACTATAATCCTTTGTGCTTGTGTTTCTCAAGCACATCCATCTGTGGTGCATCCCAGACATATTTAATTTCTATAAGCTTTGCTGTGGTGGAATACAATATCAGTCACAGCATCTGAGAATCCAGCTGGATATATAAAGTCCTGTTGGCTATGATGGTAGCAATAGAACAAGCTGAACGTAATGGTGGGGTTAGCTCTCAGTCTTTTGCCTCCTGGATAAATTGGCTGGACAAAAGAGGGGCTGAAAGATGTTTTGCTTGAGTGTACAAATCCCGGTTTGAACCCAAGAGGCAACGCAATCTCCTCCGCTGACTGACGCCTCACGCTTTGTGAGCCACTGTGCAAGCGTGTGTGTCTGCTTTTTGTACACATAATGAAAAGCGGTGAGCGAGTGGACCGTATGCGTCGCTCCGAGAGCCTGGCTGCCGCTCTTCTAATTTAAGAGGGGATTAAAGCCAGAGCAAGAGCAGTACACCCATCCTCTATAATTGGAGATGGGTAATAGCCAGACTCTCTTACCAAATAGAGCTTTTTTCATCTTGTACGGTTTGGGGTTGTGATGGAAGGCTTGCAGGATGTCTATCTAATCAGCACAGAACATTTTGCTTATTTGCCCTTCCAGTGTTTTTTTTTTTTTTCTATTGTCATTGATACACTTGTGTTAACTCTCTATAATTGACTGTGATGAAGGTTCACTGCAGAATCATCAGCTCACTTTAACGACCCTCAGAGCCTCAATGCAAAATAACAAACATTAACGAACCATGATGTACTTTTGTTGAATTAAATATAGAAAATATAAAATAGATATAAATAGATATAAAAATATAGTTTATAGAAAGCTCCTAGTATATTGTAGACAGATATACACAGTACAGTTATGATGAACTCTCTCTACTGATTGCTCAGAAGGTTTTTATGAATTTTCTCTGACATTACAAGTTACAGGTTTATTATAAACATGTTTGTTTCTATGATTATTTATATAGTGAAGTTTTCTGTAAGGAGACACATATTTAACCTTTAAATGTTATAGCAGATATAAACTCATGCTTTCCCTTATCAATGTGTACTTTAAAGTTAAGACAACAGAAAAGCAGAATCTTTTTCCTATTGAGAAACTAGAAAATGCAAACTCTTCCTCAGGTCTGGATTTTTTTTCTGGCACTGGAGACTCCTTACTTTTAAACCTGGTATTTTAAACCTCATATTTTATACATTTTATCAATTTCTTTAACAAGTTAACACAGGTCTCAGATCTCCCCCAAGGTGTGTATGTTAATACTCCAGGTGAAACACTCAGGTAATGCATTTTCACACCGCAAACACAATTTATGTCACTCCTTCTCCAAATGTCTAATTTTTGTGTCTATGTAAATAATATGCTCCTGAGCCACACCCCTGCCAGAGAACAGAACAGAGCTAAGAAAAAAGCCAAGGGAAGGGTTTCTTTTTACAAACCGGATTCCAAAAAAGTTGGGACACTAAACAAATTGTGAATTAAAACTGAATTGCAAAGTCTTTGCAATTTTTCGCTGGGTAACACCTTTCTGATATTGCTCCACTATCTTTCTGCGCAACATTGTGGGAATTGGTGATCCTCTACCCATCTTGGCTTCTGAGAGACACTGCCACTCTGAGAAGCTCTTTTTATACCCAATCATGTTGCCAATTAACCTAATTACTGTTAATTGGTCTTCCAGCTCTTCGTTATGCTCAAATTGACTTTTTCCAGCCTCTTATTGCTACTTGTCCCAACTTTTTTGGGATTTGTTGACACCGTGAAATTTGGAATCAACATATTTTTCCTCAGATTAAACTTTTGATCTGTCATCTATGTTCTATTCTGAATAAAATATTGACATTTACCATCTCCACATCATTGCATTCAGTTTTTATTCACAATTTGTTTAGGAGGTCACAATAGGGGGATGTAATTTCAATACAAACATGGAAAAAGAACAAGAAACTGGGTGTCAATCAAGTGTCATTCATCAGTACATGAGAAAATCTAATCACAGAAGATTGCTGCTCTATGAGCACACTACAGTATTTTATTCCTTACTTAACAGGATGCATCTTAAATTTAAAAGCATGTTTATTTTCATGTTAGAAGATCTTACTGTGTTTGAAGGCAGCTATTAATAACGATTTGAGCTCAGTAATCGGATTAATCAGTAAATAATATACATGCGCTAAATTTGATATCTTTCATTTCAAAATGTGTGTGTATGTGTGTGTGTGTATGTGTGTGTGTGTGTGTGTGTGTGTGTGTGTGTGTGTGAGTGCACAAGAGCAGTTAGAGGAGAACTAATTCTGAAATACACTTTAACAGTCTTCAACAGTAAACACTTAAATGCTGTCACTCAAACTTGTAAATGAAAATGTCCATCTTCTCTGACGGGTTTGTTCGTTACTAATCAGAGAATGTACAGTACATAATGTAATTAGAAATAAAATCTAATACTCAAGTGACCTCTATGGACCTGAACGTTTTACATTAATTGATTATTTAAATATATTTCGGAATGTGGTGATTAATGATTAAATTTTTTAGATTATATTATTTATTTCATAGTAAATAATCTCAGTGCAAAAAACAAGATTAAATAATAAATAAGAAAACATACAGTATGCTTACATGTACAGTTATTTCGAGTGACCGTTATAGGCCATTTAATTAAACTACTGGCCTCATCCAATTAGACAATCAATTTACTGACCGAAGTGCAAAATGTTGCAAAAGTCTTAGGCACTGGAAAATAAGTGCTTTAGATCAAAGATAAAACCCAGTAAACCCTATAAAACCCAGTAAACACTAATTAATGATACAAAGTCAGTATTTTGTGTGACGACGCTTTGAGGACCCTTTAGTCTGAGGTACGTGTGTGCAGTTTTATAAGGAAATGAGTATTAAGTTTTACTGAGCATGCTGCAGAACCACACTTCTGAGGACTTTCACTGTTGCACCTGTTGCAAGATTGGACCCGGCAGCTTCCATTTACTGTAGATGCCAAAAAAGTGGTGACTTTTATAATATGTTGTTTTCTTTTCTGAGATACAAACATTTTTCTGTAAGATTTAATTGTAAGATTTTCACACAGTATTGTGTTCGACTCCGCTAAGATCGGTGGCACCCAGTCAGGCAGCTAGTGGCAAACTGGTAACATGTGGAGAGATGAAACCATAAACAGTTTTACAGATCTCTACATTTTGTATATAGACATGCAAGCAATCCTTTGTGTTTACAGCATTACTCAAACGCAAATCACACCAGCATATCTGCAACTGTTATGCATTTTGTTCGATGGAAGGAAGGGAGGAACTGTGCGACGTGTGCAGAGTGACTCAGCTGATTTCTGTCTGATTGCAGTATCTGGGTGCACTAGTCCGATCTTCAGGATTTCAATTTAGTACGATTTCACTCAGACTAACATGTTTACATTTATTTTAAAATTAAGATTTTTAGTCACTCGACAGTACTGATAATTGAACTGATAGGGGTCCAAACACCACAGGTTTGATAAATTTTTTGCAGATGATGTCAGTTGTTTTTTTTTTATCAAAAATATAGAATATATCAGAATATATATGCACAGTATACTGTACAGTATATACGCAATAGTGTATGAAAAAATTAAATTGAAAATGATCTGTTTTAATGAGTACGTTTATGAACATTTCTTCTTGGTTAAAAACCCGCACTATGTTGCTAGAGGGTCAAAACCAAAATGCACTCAGTTGGAAAAAAAAGTTGCATGCTGTTATTCGTTTCTTACGTTTGAAGGGAAACAATGCGAAGAAGATTCCGACGAACTGGCATGTGTTTTAATGACAACAACAAGGTGATTGCAGAGGAGGAACTTTTCCTCAAGAGACGAGAAAAGAAGACTTCTTCAAAGACGCTCTCCATTAGCTCATCTACCAGGCGAGAAGTGTGTCGCCTCAGGTGAAGGAAATGTAAAGTAAGACTAAGCTCACAATGACCAATGTTCATCTTCATTACATTATTTTTTTCATAGGCAATTTTATGATGTGCCCTCATATGTAAAGTATACATACTGTATGTACCTGCCAAGCTGCCAAATACAAGAATTTAAAACTGATTCCAGGGGAATCAGGGAGTTGTTCCCCGTGTCCCCTTCAGTTGACCTTGGCTTTTTTCAAGTTAGAAGCAGAAATCGATGTACAAATTCTCAGATAATTCAACAGTATATACAATATATACATATGTACATTTCACTGGCTCAGGAAAAATTGTACAAGATTGGATGCTGTTATGCTCATGAAGGTTGGAAATAGTGATTATATATACTATTATCCAAGCACAAAGGAACGAAGGCGAAGCGGCGGACCCGAGGGAAATGCGCCAGCGTCAGGAACAGGCTGAGAGACCGTGCACACCACACACCTCTGCCTAGCATCCTGCTCGACAAAGTCCAATCACTGGAGAACAAACTCGATGACCTCAGGGCCAGGGTAAAGTTCCAGAGAGACATTCGGGACTGCAATCTCCTCTGCATCACAGAGACATGGCTGTACCCAGCGGTGCCGGACCACGCCATCAGCCGGCCGAGTTCTTCTCGGTTCAACGCATGGACAGATCACTAGAATCGGGCAAGTCAAGGGGAGACTGTGTGTTTTCAACCTTCATGAGCAGAACAGCATCACATCTTGTACAGTTTTTATATTCTGTATATACTGTTAAATTATCTGAGAATTTGAACATCGACATGTCTCAGCTTCCCTCACTCTCAGCACTGGAGACCCCCAGGGTTGTGTTCTGAGCCCTCTTTGTACACCTATGACTATGTAGCAACTACGAAATCTACCACCATCATTAAGTTTGCTGACGGCTCTGTAGTGGTGGGCCTGATCTCTGACAACCACGAGATGGCCTACCTGGAGGGGGTCGGAAATATGGAGAACTGGTGCCAGAGGAACAAATTCAAATTCAAATTCAAATTTTATTCGTCACATACACAGTCATACACAGTACGATATGCAGTGAAATGCTTATGCTTACAATCTCCACCTGAACGTCAGCAAGACAAAGGAGCTGATAGTGGACTTTAGTACTAAGCAGGAGAGGAACTACCAGACCCCTGTCATCAATAAGAGCCGAGTGGAAAGTGTGGACAGCTTCCAAAACCTCGGTGTTCACATCACACAGGACTTGTCATGGTCCTGTCACATCAACACCATGGTGAAAAAGGCCTGGTGAGTGTCTCTACCACCTCAGACGCTGCTAATCCTGATGGTAAACATTTCAAACTGGTTCGGGAACAGCACCATACAGGAAAAGCGGGCCCTACAGAGCGTGGGTCGATCAGCTGAGCGCATCATCTGCACCGCACTCGATCTACAACAAACGGTGCTGGACCAACGCCAAGAAGATCGTGAAAGACCTCAGCCATCCCAACAATGGACTGATCTCTCTGTTGTGGTCTGGAAAGCGATTCTGCTCCCTGAAGGCCAACACAGAGAGACTGAGGAGGAGCTTCTTCCCGCAGGCTATACGAGCTCTCAATCACAACACCACATAGGACATTAGCACACTTTTACACACTGTGAACTTGAACTGCAACCTTGCACATTATCTTGCCAATAACTGGACACGGTTTTACACTGCACTACATTACATTTAAAATATATTTCATTTTACTATATATATTTTTTTAATCTTAATTCTCTTATTCGCACTAAAACCTTCTTTAGAACCTTCTTTTGTAATATTGAGGTCAACTACTGTGTATGACTGTGTATGTGACAAATAAAATTTCAATTTATTACTATATGTACTTACATTCTACATATATTCTTCTTGGCAGCTGGAACCAATCCAGTCAATTTTCCTCAGTCCTCTCTTATCAACAAGGCATTTACACCCATGGGACTGTCACTCTCTCAATGTCTTTGGTTATCTCTAAATGGTTATTATTATCTTGATAGACAGACAGACAGGCAGACAGATAGATAGATACAGTGGGTTGCAAAAGTATTCTGCCCCCTTGAACTTTTCCACATTTTGTCACATTACAGCCACAAACATGAATCAATTTGATTGGAATTCCACGTGAAAGACCAATACAAAGTGGTGTACACGTGAGAAGTGGAACGAAAATCATACATGATTCCAAACATTTTTTTTTTTTACAAATAAATAACTGCAAAGTGGGTGTTCGTAATTATTCAGCCCCCTGAGTCAATACTTTGTAGAACATCTCGGGTTACTTTGCTGTAACCCTGTTCCCTGAAAGGCGGGAACGAGATGCTGCGTGAAAATGCTATGGGAACCATTTGTCCAGTTGCCGGTTGTGAAGCATGTGTGCAAACACGCCAAAATTTCGCTATATATATATAACCTCGGTCAGGTGACGTCATCTGATTAGATGCAGGTGGAGGTTATAAATACAAGTGAGCCGGCAACAAACCTCAGATTAATTTGTCTGAACGGACGTCCGGTCACGTGGTAGTGCGGCATTCGGACGGAGCATCTCGTTCCCGCCTTTCAGGGAACAGGGTTACAGCAAAGTAACCCGAGACGTTCCCTTTCAAGGCTACACTCGATGCTGCGTGAAAACGCTATGGGAATGAGAATACCAACGCCGCTGCACTACAGGTGTCTGGACCCCAAGGTTGTGTAGCGTGTGCGCACAAAGCCGAGAAGGTCTCAGAACTATGCCTGGGCAGCTAACTCAGGGACAGTGAGCCCGGAGTAGCATGAACACCCAGATTATAAATGTAAGAAATGTGTGCGGGGAGGACCAACCCTTCGCGGCCACACAATTGCTGCAGGGGATACCTCCTGCTGGTGCAGACTGGGACGATCACCCTGGTTGGGTGAGCCCTGCTTCCCAGAGGCGAAGTGAACCCATGCGCCTCATAGGAGAGGGCAATATGCATCTCTCACCCAGTATAGTGGCGCTCTGACTTACGCCACTAGCTGATGCGGTGGACGTAAATCTGAAGAGCACATACTGGACAGTAAGTGAAGTTTCTCCTGCTCCGAAGCTGTAAAAGGCGGAGAACAGAAGGCTTCAAACAATGCAGTTAAGAACATCCTGAGGGTACTAGGGCACAAGCCCAAGGACAAGCTTTTCCTGCAGAAGCTCCAGCACTGAAACATTTCGGCAGTGGACTGGGTCTACCTGCTTGGCACACACTTGCTGCAGGGGAATACCTCTTGCTAATCCAATAGCTGAGGCGATCCCCTGGTTAAATGAGCCCTAATTCCTAGAGGCGAAGTGAGCCCACGCGCCTCATAGGAGAGGGCAATAGCATCTCTCATCCAGAACATGTAGAAGCTGCTCTGACCTACGCCACTAGCTGATGTGGTGGACGTAAATCTGAAGAGCACAAGCTCTGTGCACGAGCAAGTGAAGTTTCTCCTGCTCCGAAGCTGTAAGCGCGGAGGACAGAAGGCTTCAAAAGCAATAGGGTGCCTATTGGGTTTATAGAGCTTTCGGAAGATAGTTGAGAGAGGATGCAGTCACGTACGTCCTGAGAGTACTAGGGCACCGACCCGAGGACGGAAACTCCAGCATTGAAACAATTCGGCAGTGGACTGGGTTTACCTGCTTAGGAGACACTTGCTACAGGGGAATACCTCTTGCTAGTGCAATAGATGAGGCAATCCCCTTGGTTGAAAGAGCCCTGATTCCTAGAGGCGAAGTGAGTCTACGCGCCTCATAGGAGAGGGCAATAGCATCTCTCATCCAAAACATGTAGAAGCTGCTCTGACCTACGCCACTAGCTGATGCGGTGGACATAAATCTGAAGAGCAGTAAAAGGCGAAGCATAACTTGCAAGGCAAGAGGTCCGCCTTGCTACATGAAAATCTCTACCTGAGTACTTCGGAATGGGATTCCCATTCCCCGTGTGTCAGAGATAGACTGGACAGTAGTACTGCTCCCGCATCCATGCTGGAATGTAAATCGCTCTGAGGGACAGGAACCTGGTGCGCTAGCTATTAGAGGCGCGAGCACAGTCCGCCCTGGCGATAATATATGAGACTGCCATAGTGTTGTCCACCGCACTAGGACATGGCAGCCTCTCAACTGCTGGAGGAAGTGCTTTAGGGTCAGAAATAGAGCCATCATCTCGAGGCAATTGATGTGCCGTGCGAGAAGATAGCCTCTCCAGCTCCCTTGGGCTGGACGGTCATCTGAGACTGCACCCCAGCCTGTGAGGGAAGCATCTGTCATTAGCCTCAGCGACGACAAGATGAACTTAGAGTGGGGACCCAGAGTAGAGACCGGGGTCTGAACCACATAGAAAGGGTACAAAGCACCTGGCGCGTAACCCTTATTGGGGATTGGCCCTAGTGAAATCCCCTGGTTCTTAGCCACAACTTGGAATGCTCTCATGTGCAGAAGGCCCAAAGGTGTCACCGTGGATACAGCTGCCATGCTAGGATGTCTGAAAGTGATGGTCACTTTCTGGTCTAGCTTGTTTTCCTTGAGGTTGTTGAGAATGGGTTCGACACGAGCGGGAGACAGCTGTGCCCGCTTACGATCAAATCCCATATGGCACCCAATGTGTTGTCCTCTGAACAGGAAAGAGCACGCTTTCGTGACGTTGGATCTCAATCCTGAGAACAGAGATGAGCTAGGACGACATGCTGATGTCGAAACACTAGCCACCGGATGCCCTGGGACTCCCGTAAGAACCAGGGCTAAATCCATGCATTTTGTATATGTGCGGGTGAGCTAGACCAATGGAAGGACCCGATACGGGTAAGCTTCGCCCCTGAACGGGAACCTCAGGATCTTCCTGTGTTGTGGCAATGTTTCTGTGTGAAAGTAAGCGTCCTTAAATCGATTGTCAGAAATCAATTGCTTGGTAGGATTGAGAGCAATCACTTTGACAGTGAACATTTGAACTGTATTCATTGATTTTCAGATAGCGGGAGAGCACGCAAAATCTGAAAAATTGGACGCAGCCCCCGTTCCTCTTGGGAACCAAGAATACCGACTGTAGTAGCCTGACTCACTGTCTGGTGGGGGAACATGTTCCATGGCCCCCTTCCCCAGCAGCTTTGTCAGATGATGCGCACTTTCCGGTTTCATGGAAGTGGAGACCACGCCATTGAAAACACAGAGGGTGAAGTGAGAACTGAATCCTGTAGTTTCTCTCTCCAGTGCTTAGTACCCAAGGAGATATACTTGGCAGTAGCTTCCACGCTGCCAGTTTCTCAGAAAAGGGCATAAGTTTCGGCAGCTTGATTAAACGGGGGCGGGGGGGGGATTGGTGTTAGATGTTCGGCATCCTGAAACATGGCAGGAAAAACCAAAGAACTAACAGCCTATTAGAGACTGGTGTTGCCCGAAACACCAGTGGTGGCGGAGCAAGAACACCGACCTCCTGGGGGTGCCAGGGAGAATACTTCATTCATTTGAAAGGAATTCTGGGTGCCTCTCCCTATTGGGGGAGGCCACCCCCATTTATTTTATTTTACTTATATAATCAGTCTGACCTCTTGGGGCAGATAGTGCAACGCGGCGCACCCCAATCTTTACGAGGAGGTGCCCGCGTCCAAAAAAAAACACACTCCTTGTGTTTACGCCTCACAAGAGTCAGACCCGGTCGAGACTGGGTGGCCGACAATCCCGACTCTTGAGCACGGCGGGGAGGGAATTTCCCAAAAGCTTGTTCGTATAACTTCGCCCCAGAACCTAGTGGCGGCTGAGTCAACGACATCGCTAAACAGGCCGGAAGGCGAGATGGGGCATTACGGAGGAATGCACAATCCTATCCTTGAAGAGCCCCGCCAGTACTAAAGTCTCTCAGCAGGTCAGCCTGGTAGGCCTGCAAAACCGCCCTGGTGTGCAGAGGAGCACCAAGCTGACCTACTGCCTGAAAAGCTTTCCCCTCCAGGGAAGATGATTCTACACAGCTAGAAAGGAAGTATAAGCTTACCAGGAAGGATGATGTCCCAGGAGAGAGATAGCCTGTGAAGCATCTCTTCTATCTGGGCGTCATCATATAACCCCGCGCTTCCACATCAACTGTATTTAAATAGATAAATAAGTCGATGGCCGGGAAAAACACGGGATGAATACAGCTTACTCCATGAAAGGGTTAACTCATATGGAGAGAGCTAAGGGGGGGGGAGAGCGTCGTTGAGGCTCCGCCCCCCGGCCACCCAACAGAACCTGCCGTCTACTTTTTTCTTTTTTTCTTTTAGTGCTTAAGGCTATTTTAATATCCGCTAAGCAAGAGAGGAATCCTCGTGATGAGAACGCGGAAGAAAAGGAGCTTACCTCCGTCTGCCGCAGCTCTGTCAGATGCACAAGTTTTAAGCCAGGAATGCGCGGCGGCTCGGAGCTTCTCACGGAATGCGAGGCGCGCGCAGCACTAACCGAAGCAGTATAGAGATCACACTCCGATATGGATTATCACATGGAGGGATATCTAGTTTAAACTCGCCATATTGGTGAGTTAAACACCTTCTTATTTTGCTGGTTTAAACACAGACACACTCACAACAAGGCTTTGAAGACAAATGATCTGAGGTTTGTTGCCGGCTCACTTGTATTTATAACCTCCACCTGCATCTAATCAGATGACGTCACCTGACCGAGGTTATATATATAGCGAAATTTTGGCGTGTTTGCACACATGCTTCACAACCGGCAACTGGACAAATGGTTCCCATAGCGTTTTCACACAGCATCGAGTGTAGCCTTGAAAGGGAACCACCTTTTGCTGCAATTACAGCTGCCAGTCTTTTAGGGTATGTCTCTACCAGCTTTGCACATCTAGAGACTGAAATCCTTACCCATTCTTCTTTGCAAAACAGCTCCAGCTCAGTCAGATTAAATGGACAGCGTTTGTGAACAGACACGCTTTCAGACAGTTTTCAGATCTTGCCAAAGATTCTCGATTGGATTTAGATCTGGACTTTGACTGGGCCATTCTAACACATGGATATGTTTTGTTTTAAACCATTCCATTGTTGCCCTGGCTTTATGTTTAGGGTCATTGTCCTGCTGGAAGGTGCACCTCTGCCCCAGTCAGTGGCGGTTTTAGGGTAGGGCGAAGTGGGCAGCCGCCCAGGCCGGCATTTTTTTATGTCACGTGGGCCGCGGCACATGAACCTGGAGTAAAATATAATAATCTGTGCCGCTAAGCGGTTTTCTATTATATGTGATACCTGCGCCTGCGCCGCCCCTGAATGAGCCGCACAGAAGCTGAGCGAGCAGAGAGGACGGGGAGGGGGCGCGGGAAAGGGGGGGGGGGGGGGCGGTTTGAGAGGAGAGGACAGCGGAAGACGGAGGGGGGCAGGGGGGCGCAGAGTACAGTTCACCTCTCCCAAATGAAGCGGACAAGAAGGGGGCTAAATTATGTCTACCTGACTTTCTTACAAATAACGCACATTTCATTCAAAATATTATAAACACACACCAATAATTTGCGCTTTTTTTCATTTATTTAATTGTGTGAAATGGCAAATAAAAATAGATAATAAAAACAATTATGATGTGGAGGTGCATGTTCTCCCCGTGCTTGGTGGGTTTCCTCCGGGTACTCCGGTTTCCTCCCACAGTCCAAAGACATGTAGGTTAGGTTAATTGACATTCCAAATTGCCTGTAGTGTGTGAATGAGTGTGTGTATGTGAGTATGTGTGTGTGCCCTGCGATGGATTGGCACCCTGTCCAGGGTGTACCCCGCCTTGTGCCCTAAGTTTCCTGGGATAGGCTCCAGGCCCCCGCGACCCTGTATATAAGGATAAAGCGGTATAGAAAATGAATGAATGAATGAATGAATGATGTGGAGGTGAATTGGTTTAGTCTTGACTTCTGGTCGTGAGTGACAGCGTTGGGGGAAATCTGCTGATTGTCAGCGATAAACACAGCGATGGAGAGAAAAAGGCCAAAGCTGTCAGGGGCCCAATTTAGAAAAAAAAAGTAAAGAAGATGAGGAGAAACGGATAAAAGATAAAGGTATATAACAATGTTCTCTCTGTATGATTAAGTTATTCATGTCATCATGTTAATTAGTGGTATAACGTTAACTCTTAGGTTTGTTAGCCTTCTTGCTTATGATGCTTGCTATGCTTACCTTGCTAAAAAAAACACACACACACAATAAAAACCTAATTTACAAACCATCATAGAAATTCTAATGGTTTCTATTAAATACCACAAAATGTAACCACAAAATTATGCTTTGCAGCAGGACTGTTGCAAGTACAGTTATTTATTTCCATTGTTTATTATGTTAATGTTGGCTATAGCCAATATGCCAGTTTAATTTATATATGTGTAGATAGTTTAAAAGACATTTTCCATTTGCTATAACTCTGTTACGTGACAAAGCATATAATTTGAGGCAGTAAATTAACCAAGGAGCTAATTGTTCCTCCCTTAGATTAGATTATATTAGATTAATATGTAACGCTTCGATTTATTATTAAACCGTTTGTTACAAAAAAAACGGATTCGGGAATCTAAATAGGGGCTTGAAAACCACACTTCCGGTATTGCACAACCGCAGCTGGACAAAACACGACGCGACACAAAACAATTGTAATCAATTAAACCAAGTGTATTATACAAAAGGAATAAAGAAATAAACAAACACGGTGCACCACAAACCAATATATACAAAATATATACAAATAGAAAAAGTGTGTGTGTGATGTATGCGGGTGTGTGAGTGTGTGTATGATAGTCCAGTGTCTGAAAAACGGCAATAGGTATGAGAATGGTGACTTGGAGAGATGGTTCGATCTCACCAGATGAAGATGGTAGGTCTGGGAGATCGAGAAACGGAAGGAGCTGGGTACTGAATGAAATTAAAGCACAATAATCCACAATCAGGCTCTCAGCCTCAGAAAATATGCAGCGCGCTGTCCTCATCTCTCTGTGCCGGCTTCTACGCCGGTTCCGGCTTTATGCCAGATCATGTGACCCACGTCACTTCCGGGTTCCCTTGCGTTACGATCGCGCATGCGCTGGAACTTGCCCGGTGACCAAACCACTGTCAATAGGGGAACAGAAACCGCTAGGGCACACCTTCGGCCACAGGTGAGCAGCATTAGCTCTACAACCAATTCCCTGTGTATGAAAATGCCCCTTTTGTGTGGCTGTGCTACAAATAAAGTGTCTAATGACTGCCATCAAAAACCATGAGCCTCTCTGAGCTTATCACTTTTATGCACGATAAGGATCTATCTGAGTCTCGCCCAGGGAGCAATTCAGTGTAGAACCGCCACTGGCCCCAGTCTCAAGTCTTTTGCAGACTCCAAGAGGTTTTCTTCCAAGATTGCCCTGTATTTGGCTCCATCCATCTTCCCATCAACTCTGACCAGCTTCCCTGTCCCTGCTGAAGAGAAGCACCCCCAGAGCATGATGCTGCCACCACCATATTTGACAGTGGGGATGGTGTGTTCAGAGTGATATGCAGTGTTAGTTTTCCGCCACACATAGCGTTTTTCATTTTGGCCAAAAAGTTCCATTTTGGTCTCATCTGACCAGAGCACCTTCTTCCACATGTTTGCTGTGCAAACGGGACTTCTTATGGTTTTCTGTTAACAATGGCTTTCTTCTTGCCACTCGTCCATAAAGGCCAACTTTGTGCAGTGCACGACTAATAGTTGTCCTATGGACAGATTCCCCCACCTGAGCTGTAGATCTCTGCAGCTCGTCCAGAGTCACCATGGGCCTCTTGGCTGCATTTCTGATCAGCGCTCTCCTTGTTCGGCCTGTGAGTTTAGGTGGACGGCCTTGTCTTGGTCTTGGATGTTCAAGGCTTTGGAAATCTTTTTGTAGCCTAAGCCTGCTTTAAATTTCTCAATAACTTTATCCCTGACCTGTCTGGTGTGTTCTTTGGACTTCATGGTGTTGTTGCTCCCAATATTCTCTTAGACAACCTCTGAGGCCGTCACAGAGCAGCTGTATTTGTACTGACATTAGATTACACACAGGTGCACTCTATTTAGTCATTAGTACTCATCAGGCAATGTCTATGGTCAACTGACTGCACTCAGACCAAAGGGGGCTAAATAATTACGCACACCCCACTTTGCAGTTATTTATTTGTATGATAAATGTATGATTTTCGTTCCACTTCTGACGTGTACACCACTTTGTATTGGTCTTTCATGTGGAATTCCAATAAAATTGATTCATGTTTGTGGCTGTAATGTGACAAAATGTGGGACGAAAGGGGGACGAATACTTTTGCAAGCCACTGTAGATGGATAGATATATAGATAGAATGTAATTTTTTTGCATCTGGGAGATTAACTTATGATGTTTTGAATGGAAACCTAATGCCAAACCGGAAATGCAAATGAGTTTCTGCGTATTTTAGTGGATGCACATTTAAATGCTGCAGAAGGGTAGATGAGTAGATGCTGTACACATTTACATTACGAACCCATGACAAGTAGACCACATATGGTGACATAATTAAAGATTATGCTGTATTTTCTTCACATGTCTGGCTCGGCATCGGCTGGCCGTGATCCTCAGGGTTAGTCTGCGATAAAATGCGAAAGCAGGTCCAAATAGTTCAGGGTATATTTTTTATTCCATAAGCCCTAGATCATGTAGAAATGCCCTATGTTAATGTAAAGGTTCCTTTTGACACAGCAAGGCAGCATTACTCATATTAATGGCTGAGAGGTTTGGGGTTATTTTATTATTATCTTTTTTTTGGAAAACTTTTTTCTAGGGCTGCAGAACTTCTGAAATTTTATGTGAACTTCACAACATCCATGATGATGAGAGCTCAGCGCTGGCCTTTTAAGAGCTCTCAAAGGGACGAACACTTCAAACTTCCCTCAGAAGCCTTGCGATTCAGACCCGCACCAGCCTGAGCCCGAGAGAGCACACACACACACACACACACACACACACACACACACACACACACACACACACACACACACACACACACAGGCAGAAGAAGAAGAGAGATTGAGAGAACTGGGACCAACAGAACCAGATGACTGCGAAAATCCTCTCACCAAGAAATTATAAATAAAAAAATGGTGAAAAACATGCGTATTTAAAGAAGTGTCTGATCGGGTGAGATAAGACCAGGGCCGCCCGCCCTCCTTTTTTCTCTCGTTCTCCCCTTTCCACTACTTATTGAAAGAAAAATTTTTCCCCATCTGATTGAATGTAGGACTAAAAGAGGACCAGCGTGAATGTGCCCACTAGCTTTTAGTCAGTAGCCTAATGAGATCCTGAGGGATGAGCCACTGTCAATCATCCAGCGTACCCCGCCCCCCCTCCCCCTCCCACCAACACTACCATGTCGTCTTGTTCCACAGAACCATGGGGCATGAAATAATTAGAGATCACAAACTTATCACTACTTTGTGCTTCATACTTTATTTATCGTTATTTTTATTTAACACAGAGAAAGCTATGCAGAGTTCATTTGGGCTTCATGGAGACGCATCTGTGTATCTTTTTTCACCTCCTTCCTTTATTATTATTATTATTATTATTATTATTATTATTATTATCATCTTCTTCTTTTCACTTACAACTCCAGAAAATATTTTGGCTTCCATTTCACTCCTTGTTTTTCCTGCCATGCTTTAAGGTTTCTTTTTTTTTTTTTTTTTTAATGCAGCAGGTTTAATGCACATGAAAAAGGGTTCAAGATGTGGCATAACATCAGCGCAGGCCCATGATGAAAGCGAGAGCTGCCACTATGATGCCACTGGAAGTGCACTCGTCTTCTGGAGAGGGAGGGGAAGAAGGAGCAGGATATAAAGTCCCTGAAAGAGAATGAAAGAGAGACGAAAAGGCTTTAGAAATTTGCCTAAAATCAGCTTTTTGATTCATACAAAAGAAGTCATTTTTTTAACACAACAGTAATTTTATTATTATTATTAGTAGTAGTAGTAGTAGAAATAGTAGTAGTATTTAACAAAAACAATCATGCTTAGTGTTGTTCTGCTTTTCTTTAACAGTATAAAAGAAAGGATTGTGAACTAAACATAACCTAGTCGACCCGGTGGCGCGATGGTCGCCTTACACCTCCGGCTCCTGGGTTCAATTTCCGCCTTGCGGTCTGTGTGTAAGCAGTTTGCATGTTCTCCCTGGGTACTCTGGTTTCCTCCCACAGTCCGAAGACATGCAGATTAGACTGATTCTCAAATTGCATATGGTGTGTGAATGTTGACCAGAGGTTCTACCACGCTCATACAAATGGGAATAAATACGATGGTCACCATTGGCCTCCATGGTCCTGAGTTGGACTACAGAGGTTCGTAGATAGATGGATGGAATGTAACATAATTATTACAAATATTACAAATTATAACAAATATTAAATAAATAATAACTAAAACAGGGCTTCCTAGTTTCCATTATGGCCTTCCAAAGATTTTATTTACTTATAATAAAAGCAATTTGCTTTTAGGTTTTTGAACAATAAAAAAAAAACTTCATCTTACACATTCTGACAATTTCTCATTACATTTACATTCAGTGAGACAACTTGATTCCCATCATCACTTACACTTTAACAGCTATAATCAGTCGGTCCTTAAGCAGCCTCTCTTTGTTGATGTTGATAAGATGAAAATATGCAGCTCGTCAGAAATCTTGAGGACTTTCTTCTGTTGGATGACATACAGCTTCACTGCTGACTGTTATAAACTGCTAAATCTGGAGACTCATTACATGAATTCAAGATAAACAATTATTTTTTTTCCCTTTTACCAAATAAATGATTATACAAAGTTATGTGGGAAGGTTTCTTTAGAAATGATCACATTTTAGAACGAGTGCATTATTATAATTCTTGCAGCTGGAGCATCTGTCCCATCAAGCAGAGTCAAGCACACAGTCGATACTCACAACACATTGGTAATAATACACGGTGAAAGTCATTTAGTTACGTAATAATTTTGTTACAGTAAAGCTGTTAAATATAACGCCCAAAATCAGAAAAGGAAAGCAAATGATTCTTTGTCAAAACAAAGCAAGCCAGGGATTTACGGGCATCTGCATGTGAATGGCACCACGTGAACACGGCCGCTCGAAAGACGTATTGGCAGGGGCTTCCTGTAATTGGTAATGAACAATGTCGGAACGAGGTTGCCGAGAAATGGAACGCTTCAGGAGAAGAAAAGAGCATGTATACCTCTTGAGGTAGGCTTTTGCGATACACAGGAGCTCGTACGTGATACACACTTGGCAGACGAAGGCAGGCTCCATGCTCATTAAGGCTCACCAAACGTCCCTCGGTTTCTCTTCAACGCAATGAAAGGCAGCCAGTGCAAGAGGAAAATCCATTTAAATGAACCAAAACAGAATCCTTCCCCCTCCCTAAGACACAAATTGCAAACAAACACAATGGTAAAAAAAACACCTTATATACACCTATTGAACTCAGACCTGAAAAGTGCACAGATCAATAAGAAGCATCATGATCGGACATTAACATACGACTCATGTGAAAAAATTATTGCAGCTCCAGCAGTCGATGCATGAAAGTCATCTACAAGAGTAAAGCTTCTGTCTTAATACCAAGCATCCACAGGGAGGAATCCTCACAGCTCTGACTTCATTACCCACGCTGCCTTGCCACAATGCAGATGCTGTTTTTTCTCATTCTGTGCCAGTCGTCGGACGTCTCACAGGCAGAGGAGGTGAGGCAGTGCCAAGTGGGCATGGTGTGCCAGGCTGAGGAGGGAAGAGTCAGGTCGACCCTCAGTGGGTCACCTGGCAAGCGGATCAAATGTGAGGTGCAGTGCTGGTGGTGCTGCCGGTGGTGATGGGGGGGGTGGGGGGGGGTGATTCTGTAAGACCAATGTAATGCTCTGATCTCCCTCCGCAGAGACTGGGCTGATGGTGAGAGAGAAGCTAAATTAATAGGTTTGGAATCAGGAATGTAGAAAGTCTAAGGAACAAGGAAATGATTCTGAAGAAAAGGACTCCTTCTGACCTTTTATTGCTCTACTGCTTGTGGAATTGTGGCACAAATCAGGATCGTCTCTGAGATCCACCATTTATATCTCTCACTTTAATCACAAATAAAGCCAGATAGAAAATGTTGCTGCGTATTTAATTAGCTTCCTTAAGTGCTGTGCAGCATCATTACTTCCCCATTTATCTTCATGTAGTTAAGATTTCAGGGTGGCACGATGGCACTTTCAGGTCTGCATGTGGGTTGTGTGCTTGGTGGGTTTCCTCAGGGTACTCCTGTTTCATCCCAGTCCAAAGACACGCAGATTAGCCTAACCGCCATTGTTAAACTGCCTGCACCATGCGAGTGTGTATGTGTGTGTGTGTGTGTGTGTGTGTGTGTGTGTGTGTGTTCTGTGATACTGTACATTGGCACCCATCTAGCGTTTACCCCGCCTAGTGCCCTGAGTCCCCTGTAATGGGCTCAGAGCTTCCGACAACCCTGTGCAGGATAAGCGCTATAGAGAATAAGAGAGAATAAGAGAGATCAGTGAGAGTTTTTATTATTATTGCCTAGTGGCCAAAAATCAAAACTGCAACAAGCACTAATAAAGGCCCAGGGAGGCAGGAATCATGTTGCCCCCTTCTCAGAAAGAGAAGAAGAGGAGAAAACAGTTTTCTTATTTTTTTGCGCCAAATTTTTCTGTCTACATTCCCTTTTGAGTGATTTATAAAATGTACAAACCGGATTCCAAAAAAGTTGGGACACTAAACAAATTGTGAATAAAAACTGAATGCAATGATGTGGAGATGGCAAATGTCAATATTTTATTCAGAATAGAACATAGATGACAGATCAAAAGTTTAATCCGAGAAAATGTATCATTTTAAAGGAAAAATATGTTGATTCCAAATTTCACGGTGTCAACAAATCCCAAAAAAGTTGGGACAAGTAGCAATAAGAGGCTGGAAAAAGTAAATTTGAGCATAACGAAGAGCTGGAAGACCAATTAACAGTAATTAGGTTAATTGGCAACATGATTGGGTATAAAAAGAGCTTCTCAGAGTGGCAGTGTCTCTCAGAAGCCCAGATGGGTAGAGGATCACCAATTCCCACAATGTTGCGCAGAAAGATAGTGGAGCAATATCAGAAAGGTGTTACCCAGCAAAAAATTGCAAAGACTTTGCAGTTATCATCATCAACTGTGCATAATATCATCCGAAGATTCAGAGAATCTGGAACAATCTCTGTGCGTAAGGGTCAAGGGCGTAAAACCATACTGGATGCCCGTGATCTCCGGGCCCTTAAACGACACTGCACCACAAACAGGAATGCTACTGTAAAGGAAATCACAGAATGGGCTCAGGAATACTTCCAGAAACCATCGTCAGTGAACACAATCCACCGTGCCATCCGCCGTCGCCAGCTGAAACTCTACAGTGCAAAGAAGAAGCCATTTCTAAGCAAGATCCACAAGCACAGGCGTTTTCATTGGGCCAGGGATCATTTAAAATGGAGTGTGGCAAAATGGAAGACTGTTCTGTGGTCAGATGAGTCACGATTCGAAGTTCTTGTTGAAAATGTGGGACGCCATGTCATCCGGACCAAAGAGGACAAGGACAACCCAAGTTGTTATCAACGCTCAGTTCAGAAGTCTGCATCTCTGATGGTATGGGGTTGCATGAGTGCGTGTGGCATGGGCAGCTTGCATGTCTGGAAAGGCACCATCAATGCAGAACAATATATTCAGCTTCTAGAACAACATATGCTCCCATCCAGACGTCATCTCTTTCAGGGAAGACCTGCATTTTTCAACAAGATAATGCCAGACCACATTCTGCATCAATCACAACATCATGGCTGCGTAGGAGAAGGATCCGGGTACTGAAATGGCCAGTCTGCAGTCCAGATCTTTCCCCTATAGAGAACATTTGGCGCATCATAAAGAGGAAGGTGCGACAAAGAAGGCCCAAGACGATTGAACAGTTAGAGGCCTGTATTAGACAAGAATGGGAGAGCATTCCTATTTCTAAACTTGAGAAACTGGTCTCCTCGGTCCCCAGACGTCTGTTGAGTGTTGTAAGAAGAAGGGGAGATGCCACACAGTGGTGAAAATGGCCTTGTCCCAACTTTTTGGGGATTTGTTGACACCATGACATCTTGATTCACCATATTTTTCCCTTAAAATGATACATTTTCTCAGTTTAAACTTTTGTTCCGTGATTTATGTTCTATTCTGAATAAAATATTGACATTTGCCATCTCCACATCATGGCATTCAGTTTTTATTCACAATTTGTTTAGTGTCCCAACTTTTTTGGAATCCGGTTTGTATATCTTTTTTCCTTTCCTGACTTATTACCCAGATATTGTATCTGCAGTGTTTACACAACTTTGTTTACTTGAATTTATTTTCATAAACTCTCAGTATCCTAGTCTATAAAATTACAAATGTAATTAAATCTGGATTAGATCTGGATTGATGACTATGTGTGTATCTTTTACCCCTAAAGGAACCCAGAGGGCCTCAATGTAAATGCCTTCAGCACTGCAGAGAAAGTTTAAAGAAGTCTCAAAAGTCAAATGTGCACATTTTTGGTGTTTAGTTTTTAAAATAATCATTCTTGACATATTTAATCTCAGTAAGAGATGCAGTAATTGTCTTTTTTCAGTTCAGTTTCTGTTGTGAATTAAAAGGTTTGAAATTGTGTCTAGGTGTAAAGGTAAATTACATCATTGTTTGGTTCAGACAGCTGGAGGTGGCAGAAGGTTCTATTAACCACCAGCATTAAAAAGTAACAGTTACACAGATTCTCAATGGACAGGAACATTTTCTGTCAAAAAATGAATAAATAAAAACACACACAAACACAGACACACTTTTGTCACTCTGGGTCACACGTCACCATTTAGCTGGACTTGACTGATGCAGTGATTCAGAAAGTAGCTCAACCTTTTACCTTCTGTCCCCTTTCACCTGTTCTCTCTCTCTCTCTCTCTCTCTCACACACACACACACACACACACACACACACACACACACACACACACACACTCCACAGAGAGTAATCCATGTTGCCGCATGGCTGTATTTGATGAAGTGTGGATTATCTTGCCTTGTATACTAGGCCATGACACGTGCATACACACAAATGAACAACGCAAACACTCAGTGTTTCCTCTTATGACTTCGGTCTCACTGGACTACATGGACCGGCACCATTGGTCTCAGCATGAGTCTCATTTTCCTCAACTCCTACTGAGCTGTTAAAGGCAACAACACACTGGGTATAGACTCATTACTCAATGTGTTACAGGTCCTGAAATCGTTTCCCCGAAACCTTAAACGGCAACGATGATGGTACAAGCGTCAAACTAATAATCATTTTACCATCCCAGTAAAAGTGGAGACCAACTGGGGTGTTTGTTTTCACAGCCAGCAGGCCCTCAGGTGTCTCCACTTCAGAGATATTACGCATGTCCTAAGGCCACTAGACTGAGCAGACATCGTTCATCGACAGACGCTGAGGTAACAGCTGGATAGAGTCCAGGTAGCAGCTTATCTGAACCTGGTGCCATCTCTGTTCCTCTCTGTGTGGACGGCTGAGGAAAGCCCATCTTCCTGCCTCGCAGAGCACAGAGCTGGACCTGGAGCAACTCCAGAAAGCCAAAGGCCTCCTGCTTACCTTTCAACATGTGTCAGCTAGCACAAACGAGAAAGGGATAAAAGATGGAAAGAGATATTGAAGGTAAAAAAAAAAAAAAAGCAGATGAGAGTATGGAATAAAGGAAAAGTCAGAGTGGGGGAGGAAGGACAGGGGGAAAACCTAAAAAGTCTGAAATGGAAAAGAAGAAAAGGTGGACGGAAGCCAGAAAGTGCAGTGATTGATGAGACCTGTTGAGGATACAGGAAAGTCCCAGGTATTTTTGTGGGGGGTCTTAAGCTGTGTCTTCTGCTCCATCAAGGCTATGGATTAGTGTCGATCTGTATCAACAAATAGCACAGAGCTAAAAAAAAAAAAACACAAACAAAGAAATCCTAAAACAATCCAAGTATTTATTTAAGACCAACTTGGGACCCTCCTAAAGTCATGAGCCCAATAAAAGGAACCAAAAAGGAATTTCCAGAAAACCCCCCAGGGTTGTGTATGTGTGTATATGCGTCATATCAAGTCAGGTATTAAGTTGCACTGATTCGCTTTGCGCTTTGGACAATATTGTGCCATAGGTGAAATTATCAATTTTGCAATGATTAATAAATACCAAATCTTCTTAATCCTTCAACAGAATGGAGAAAGTTGTAACCCTAAACATATTAAAGCACGTCAATAAACACTATCCAAGCTGGTTACTCCAGTTTATTTAGAAAATATGTCTTGGTCTATAAAGCTGCACTGCTGGTGAAAATATTTTTAGTGGTAACAATGAAATCCTGGTATCGTGATGAGGCAGAGGATTCCCTCTTACTCAGTACATCATTCAGTCCTCATTTAAATAATCCATAAACCATCTCCCACTGACCATGTCTCAGGAACCGGACGCGATTCATCTTCAAGTCAGAAACTTGGTATCAAAATGGAGCTTATTGACGCAAGAATCTGAAAATTCTCCAGAACTCTCATCACCCCGAATGTGACTTAATCCCTCGACTCGATGTCAGATCACCAGAGCCTCATGATTACAGCAAACATTTCAGTGCAGCCATTTTAGTACTTGATATTAACTGAAGGACTTAAGAGTAGAAAGTAAAGTGGACTCATGTGCCAAATAACTAGAGCCAAGCAAGGCCAATGAAGATCAGCTCTCATCCCCTCATGTCTTTTATGAAACGTTGAACTTGAGTAATCCACACTATCGCCTCTACAGCTGCACACACTGACTTCTGCATTAAAGAAAACATCCAGACTCGATACGGTTATAGAACGTCTTCATAATCAGAGAGACAAATTACAATAACACTCAAAAGTATGTTTTATGTACAAAACTAAATGGTCAGTATGTAGAGATGTAGATCCTGTTACATGGACCATAAATGAGGGATTTGTTTCATTTAAATACTAAAACTTTGTACTTAGGCTGACATTAAGATGCTCGATGTGGCCACCACGTAGTGTCTTGTGAGTTCCTTTTCTTTAACCACACAAACACAATGTGTGACAGTTAATGGATGGGGTTCCAGCACCATAACGAGTGTCAGGCTCTAAGCAAAGTTTTAATTGGGAGGAAAACAGGGTCATCAATCTTTCCAAATGACTCGGACAAGACCAAGTGTTTATACGTGCGCAGAAAAGTTAAGACACACCAAACTCAATTTAATGATTGTGACCATGCAGAGGAACATAACTGTGATCTCTGGGTCAAAATGAAATGTGCCAATTTGAGTTGGTGTATTGTGGATAATTATCATACACACCATACAGTAAACAAACTACTGTATAAAAAAGTAAGCAATCTTCATTAATGAATGTAGCAGAAACATTTTCACCTCGTCAGATTGATAAAAAGCCGCTCGTCTCCTGCCACCTTCTCCTTCCAGCCCGACACAGAGCTGATTCTCTTTTCCTCATCTGGAGATGAATATAGCGATGTTCTTTAAAACACGTCAGCGAGAGCTTTTGAAGTTCATCTGTGCATGTGTGACACTGTAGGAGTTACGGAGAGATCAAGCTGCTGAACTCGGGAGTATACATGAGGAACTACAGAGGAGTCACAGTGACAATGTGAAATTTACACCTTTACTTCACTCTTACGTAGATCATACTGCAGTGTCTCTTCTTCCTTATGTTGTTTATAGTTCACTTTATTTATTTGTGTTTTCACATATAGCGTGTGCCATTTCATTTAAATTAAAAATAAAATAAAATAAAATATATTTATATCAAAAAATAAAATAGAAACAAAAAAAGCATTTACTAATTGGGGTCCAAGTGGATCCCATTACAAAAGCATGACTTAGAATATAAATCATTTATTCATTTTATTACAAAAATCATTAAATACAGTATTTTAAACCCTTTTTACCTGAAAATAATATCCAATAAAATGATTTATAATAATTTATTTGACTAGCACCAAAGTTCAAGTCAGCATCATGTAAGCATCTTGATTCCATGTAAGAACATCAAAGAATATAATTTATAATTTGTTAATATTTATTTATTGTTTAACGCACATCATTGAAGAGAAAGCATTAAATAATGCACTAAATAATATCTAAATAGGTTCACATAGTTTTTATTACATTTTAATTTTTACTGAATCTTCTAGAAAGTTCTAAAATGTTCCAGAATATTGTAAAATCTTTCAGAATGCCACGGAACTTTTATGTCTCAACTAAAAATACAGTCATGTGACCTCATTTCTCTCTCTCTCTCGCTCTCCATCTAGGAACTGATGACATGGTATTTATTCCCACTTGGTACGACTGTGGTAGAACCTCCAGATGTGGACCTCACGAGGAGATGAACTATTTGTTATGCAATAAAACTTTAACCTCAAATATACAACTTTTATTTCAGTATTACATTTGATGTAGTTCAAAAATACATAGTTATTTTCTAGAATTTAAACAATGCACAAAAAATACTCCATGGCCCCCACCCGGCCCCCACCCGGGCCCCACCCGGCCCCCACCCGGGCCCCACCCGGCCTCCACCCGGTAAAGTACGGTTAATTAACCTTCACACATGTTCACATCATTTCACATACAAGATCAGCACAATTTACTCAAACACACACACATTTTTCTCCAGGATGTTTAAGCGTGCAGGTGCCATAAAATAAGAAATCATTGAAGGTGGTAGAATCATGCATGTGGAATTATTATTATTATTTATTTATTTATTTATTTTTATCCTAATGTGTTCTCAACACTGTTGTTTTTCTCCTTTATTTCTCTTACATACAAAAATGCATGCATTTAGTTGAGAGACACAAAATTGGCCACATAGAAATATTCACACGCACACACACACACACACACACACACACACACACACACACACACACACACACACACACACACACACATCCTGATCTTGTTCAGTGCCTAAAAACATCCTTGTAATTACTACAGCAGTGTGTTTTTAGTTAAAGTGGTGGTTGATGGAAAATTACAAGTTGCAAACGTGTATTTGTGAGAAAATGTTTCATGTGGTGAGCAGCAACGTGAGAGAGTGAGCTTTTGCTCTGTGTGTGATATTACCACTGAAACTGAGCTGTGTGTGTGTGTGTGTGTGTGTGTGTGTGTGTGTGTGTGTGTGTGTGTGTGTGTGTGTGTGTGTGTGTGTGTGAGAGTGTGTGTGTGTGTGTGTGTCTGCTGTAAGTGAATGAGAGAGAAATTAAGCTACCATGAGTTCTGCACAGTGAACGGTGCCAGTACCGCCTTAAGGTGTGGAATTCCCCTTTCAGAGATCTCACACAGATTTACACTCACACATGCACGCATAGCTCTCTCTCTCTCTTTCTCTCTCTCTCCCTCCCTCTCCCTCCCTCTCTCTCTCTCTCTCTCTCTCTCTCTCCCTCTCTTTCTCTCAATTAACTGCCTACACTCCTGATCAACATACAGAGAAATGACTTTTGTCTTATATATTTAATACGTCTCTGATTATTAATTATTAAAACTAGTGAATATAATGTGTTATAAATTGGAATATATATATATATATATATATATATATATATATATATATATATATATATATATAAAACATTTAAAATATCACATCACAGAATGTTTATACAGTGATCTAAACAGGATTAATAAAGATTAATTCTTTATTTACACACACACACCACACATTATATATATATATATATATATATATATATATATATATATATATATATATATATATATGCAGTATATAGATATAATATAAACACTCCAAATATCATAAAAAAATACTCCAAATTGAACTTTATTCATAATTATAATTGGGTAATTTTCGAAACAATTCCACGCTGCTACGGAAAACCTTAGCGTGTCGCTTTTAGAGATGTGGCATTGCCGGCTGCCTTTTGTGTACCACGAGGCACTGATGTGCTTTCAGTTTCCATGCCAACAAGACTTTCATCTTTCATCTTTCTTACCAGCTCATCCTACGCTTCAGATGAATTAGGTTTGTTACAAATTCTTTTGAAGTGCAGAGGCAACCCCCCAACCCCACTTCAGCCAGAGCAAAAAAAAACAAAAAAAAAAAAGGGGGGGGGGGGGAGGAACACAAAAACACAAGAGTGGTCGTATGTAAGCCAGTAATCTACGGTGGTTTCGCTCTACTCAGGCCAGCCAATGGTATTATGGACAGGAAATCTCCACTTCATTTCAATTTGGATGTTCTTCAGCCACTCCCCGGCTCTTGGGTTCGTCCGGGCTGCACGCGCTGAAGTGTGTCCCGCTATTCAGCTCCATTATGGACCCCAAGCTCCGTCAAGATGCATTGTGGCCGTGTAATGATCTCCAATTACGTTGATGCAGAAGCTGTAGGGAGATGGAGCTGGAGAGGAGAATGTGGGGGGTGGGTGGGGGTAAGTCTCCAGAACAAAGCATGATCTTTGGAAGAACTTCCATGTCCATATAGATGTCTGTTGCTGCACAGAATTGCACCTCAGGGCTGAGAGAAGTCATTTTCCAAAGGCTGGTGTGCAACAGCCTGAGTAGACCTGGATAGATGGAACAAGTCGGGGATTTTCAGCCACTGCCTTTGAAGAGTCTCACTGAAAACTCTGCTTTCAAGCCTGTCTTCCAGCTTTAATTTTAATTTCTGCTCTGTTCAGATCTTTTTTGCTGAGTGAAGGCTATTTCCCAAAATTGAGACATGAGCAAATTCAAAGAGCATTGCGTATGTTGAGGGATGAGGCTTGTTGATGCTGCGGTTGCCTATTTTTTTTTTTTTTTTAAACTGACCCCAAAGCAATACAAGTGTGTTAGAGTAAAATTCAACTTAACTCAGCCTAGTCTAATGTCACATGAGGAAATGTGAATAATAAAAAATCAGATTATGTGAGTAACATGGAAGGGATGAGGTTAAAGCTGGAAGAAAGAACTCTGTGTTCTAATAGATGATTAAAAACTGAAAATAAATAAATAAATAAATAAATAAATGTTGTATTTCATTATGTTGTGCCATCAAATTGCACATGTGATCTCAAATGAGATGACAGATTGAGTTTGAAAATTAACCACAAGTCCTAGATTATAAAACAAATGAATCCTTTGACAAAAACTAATGAATAATTAATAATAATAATAATAATAATAATGTGTGTGACAATGAAGGATTAATTTCTGGCAAACCACGTTCCTCACACACACACACACACACACACACACACACACACACACACACACACACACACAAGGTTGTTTATAACAACATTTAATTTGATAATTGTTACAGATCTGTCTTTTAAAAACTTTAAACTTACATGTTTTTGATTAAATGCAACATTACATGTCTGCATTTCGGTATTTAATTACATTTTATTTGTATAGCGCTTTTAATAACTGACATTGTCTCAAAGCAGCTTCACACAATCAAAAGAATTATTTAAGTTTGGTAAGTGGTAGAGGTGCTGATGTGATGCGTTGTAACCTGAATGTTTTGTACTGCTTACAAATGTTTCTCATGATCTTTAACAAACTTCTGAATTAAAAACGTTTATGTGGAACAAAAATCTGAACCTTTTTGATTGTTCTAATTTGCCAATCTAACCAAACTATGAGTCTGTGGTATTTCTTTCTAAAACTCATCCAACATATTATAATTAAAATGTAAAGTTATATTGACACAAACTATGATGATGTAATGATGTTGATCATATGAAAATCACACTGATTTACATTTAGGCATTTGGCAGACGCCCTTATCCAGAGTGACTTATATTTTTTATCTCATTATCCATATGAGCAGTTGAGGGTTAAGGGCCCAAAAGGGACAACTTATTGGTCAGGGGATTTAAACCTGGGACCTTCTGAACTGTAGTCCAATGCCCTAACCATTGCGCTCCCTCTGACCCTACATAATTACTGTTATCATTAGAACAACTTTAGTAACAATCAAGGCTCGGTTTCTTGATAACGCACACTATTCGCGCGCTAAGAAGACTCTTAAGCAGAGGTGGAAAGAGTAATAAAATTTATACAAGTACTGTTATTTCAGTGAAAGTTTACTTAAGTACAAGTAATAACATCTTTTAAGCTCACAACACTGACTGGACAATCATGGACACATTCATACACACTTGCACTAAATACTCATACATCTGGACAATTGCACATGTCACCTTTCATGCATACTTGCACAACCACTGACACTTTAATCCCATATTTCTATATTTTTGCAATATTTTATTATGCCCTTATGCACAGTTAATTTTACTAGTTAAAATTATTTCTTTAGTATTTCCTTTTTATTGATTATTTATTTTACATACAAGATTTTCTTTTCTTTTTAAGGTCACTGGCGGTCGTATAAAGCATTTCACTGCATATTATACTGTGTATGATTGTGTATGTGACTAATAAAATTTGAATTTGAATTTGAATTTAAAGTTACCATTATAAAAATCTACTCAAGTAAAAGTAAAAAGTAGCTCATTAAAAAAATTACTCAGAGTAAAAGTTACCGAGTTCCTTTTTTTTTTTTTGGTAAAAAAAAGTGAAAAAAAGTGAGCTGCCGCGATTGCCCGCGACGTTCCTTTAACGTTCCGCGAAGTTCTGCAAAGTCTGCAAGCTTCCGCGAGGACCAGCAAAACAATTAAACGTTGAATTTTTCACGAGGAAAGATGGAAATGTAATCACAGCGCAAAAACTCGGGGTGAATCATGATCAAGCCTACGGCCACAGCGCGAGCCCGTGCAGGTGAGATAGGGGTATAACACACCACATCTCACACCGAGTCAAACCGCATAAGTGAATACTGTAGGGGTATTAAACATTACAATCACCCAGAAACATGAATGGATGCGGGGTTTGAAACTCCCATGGTTATTTTCTCATGTAACGAAATCAAATTTCATAAAAATAAAACGTGTCAAAAGAAAAACCCATAAAGTTATGGATAATGGCTAATGATCAATGAAACATATTTTAAACAGAAAGCAGCGAGCAGCTGGACATCGGGACGGGGAGTGTACAGTACAGTAAGTACAGTAAGTACGACGCGTTGGTCTGGCACGCGCAGGTCTGAGCAGCTCAAGAAGCTCCATAATCTGTTGCTTTGGAAAGCAAAACTTTTTTTTTTTTTTTAATAACGACCACGAGGAAAATATGAAAAGGGCTGAAGTTTTGTCTAAAGGAAACATGTACATGACCCACACGGCTCCACGGACCGCGCCGTCTTCAGTTTAACACAACACCACGCTGTATCGCTGCCTAATTGTTCGCCACCTGTTTAATATTAAAAGTTTGCCAATTTTAATGCATTAGTCACATTATGAAATAGGCTAATTAAATTAGTTAAATTTGGATTAATAGTTTAAGTTAAATTAAATCTATTAGTTCTGATATCAAATAAAATAACATTCTTAAACAGGTCTACAGTATATTCCATCATTAATACGACTTTGATAACGTGCCATAATGTGTTTGCATACACCGCTGGTTTATAAAGACTGCTGCTCAGTGGCGGCCACTAGCGTCTCGAGCTGGAACTACGGTAAGTATGAGTTACGAACGTGTGACTTAGCTAAGAGATACTTAGCGTAAGAACGTTTCGGGAATCGCGTCATAACGTTAAGAGAGAGGTTAAGGTACAACTTAAGAACTACTTAGCGATAAGAAGCTTTCGAGAAACCGGGCCCAAAACTGTCCAAATGAATTTATCTTCTTTTGCCGTCAAATTATTCATTTAGAAAAGCAGAAAAAAATTAATAATGTGAAAAAGATGTGAAAATGAAAGTTGTGGAAAAGGTCAAATTTGAAAATGAAAGTATCATATAGAAATGAAATGTGAAAATAAATGAGTCATCAAAACACCAAAGGCAAACATGAATGAATCATGTATTAGATCACGTGAAAAATGAATTGTGAATAAATACCATGGCAACATTATAATAAACAATATGTGGAAAAAAAAAAGTTTGAAAAATGTCTCCTGCATACGGTAATGTTTGATTATTGACATGTGAAGTTTGTGTGACTTCTTATTTGGACAGACTGTGTTTTATTTTTCCCTTTCAGTTCATGAAACTTTCATCACTTCACAAAGACTCTCTCTCTCTCTCTCTCTCTGTGTGTGTTTGTGAGTCCCTCCGAGAGAAGCTGTATCTATCGCTGGTGACATCAAGGTGTCTCACACCTCTTGGTGGCCTTTTGAAGATCACTCAGCTGCAGACGGCAAAGAAATCAACAATGCAGTAAAATAAAATGCTAGCAAAGCCTTGGAATCGAAGTGAAGCGTCAAGGTCTTCGGGGCGGAGAGAAACTAGAAGAGGGGAGAGAGTGACTTTGAAGGCAGGAAAACAATGAAAAAAGATGTTGGAGAAAATGGGTGGAATAAAAGGAAGCTTTCAATCTGCCTCTGAAGTTCAGCTGAGAGACAGAGAGAGAGAGAGAGAGAGAGAGAGAGAGAGAGAGAGAGAGAGAATTACACAAGCACACGAAGGCAAAGCAACCAAATAAAAAGATGATGGTGTTTAAACTGCATCATGCACTAGGAAAAAAATACTCCTAATGCACTTTGACTTTAAAGCAAGTTTCAGCTTCTTCAACAAGTCAAACTTTCTCTTCCTCCCAACCTGTTATTATTATTATTATTATTATTATTATTATTATGATTTAACTCTCCTTTTCTCCGCATGTTAATCACTGGTGTGGACCACTGAGCATGTCTAATTATAGAGCGGTCTCCTCTGCCACGCTCTCAGTGTGTGGAGAGAATAAAGAGCCCTGCTCTCTAAACACTTTTTAATTAGCATTTTAAAGAGTGACAGCATATGGACACGACAATCTGCCATTATCATAAGAATAGATCATGTAGTTCGTCGCGTGGAGGGAAATAACAAGTGCAAATATGATAGACAAATGTGCTGAAATGTGCTTTCATTTCATAATCAGTCATAACTCATCTTTTTATGGCTTCCAAATCTTGGAAAATGTTTATTTTTTCAGTAATACTTTTTATCCAGTACATAATCATAAGTTGTATAATAACAACAATAATATAACGATGACCTGTTATATGGTGATTGTAATATTTGTTTAGAACAACAGAAGTCATTATAAAAATGGAAATTTGTCAGTATTGAGTAATAAAGTGATATTATCCACCTAAAAACATGATTTATGTCCCTTTTACAAAATTCAGTTTTTTAACAATTCATTTATTTTCATCTGATTATTTTCAAGTAATTGATTTTTTCACATCAGATTTTCCCTTGTGACTTGTTTAATTTACATCTGATTAAAAAAACTATTAACTTATTTTCACATTATTTTTAAACATGATGAAGACATTTTTCACTTGATTTTTAAAAACAATACACTTACTGTCACATGTGATATTTAATATTGTTAACTTACATTCATATTTCTTTTTTTTTTTTTCATTTTTCAATTTGCATGTGATTTTCTTTATACATGATTGATTAATTTTTTTAATTAACAATTTACTTTTATTCACATACAATTTATAAATAACCACACGATCCACACAATTCACTTAATGCTAAAATGTGATTTTAATTGTTTTACTTTCACATGTGATTTTTAATCTGGTTCATTCAGTTTCACATCTGATTTTCCACACAGTATATTTTTAATTTACATGTGATTATTAAAAAGTTTTGAACATTTTGTTTTGTTGACTTTTAATTTTAAATAATTACAAATATATTTTTATTCACCTGTTTTTAAATTTTTCAATTTGCCTTTGTTTTGTTTTTTTAATCCTAATCGATAAATTTTCACATGTGATTTTAAAAACATAATTCACTTTTAATCTTAAATAATTGATAAAGAATGTATTTATTTCTAGCACATTTCACTGATCATCTCTAATAATGTAATCACATGGGATTTTTAATGGGGTTTATTCGTTTTACATCTATTACATCTATATTTCCTCTCAAGGTTTAATTTAAATGCAATATTTTAAAACATTTCACTCACTTTGTTTAATTTCACATGTGATTGTTTTTTTTTTAGAACATAACTCCTTCACTTTTACATTATTTTTAAACCTATTTGATACTTTTATCAATTTACCAAACAATTGATTTATTTTCACTTAATTTTAAATGTGAATGATTCATTTTCATCTGACTTTTCCCCAATGTGATTTGTTTAATATTTTTATTATATTTTAACTTTTATTTGTATTATTTCACATTATTTGTATGCACTTTTTTATAGACATTTAAAAAAAAATTTTTACTTAACTTAAATTTTTTAATTTTTAATAGCAATTGTAGTTTCTTTCTTTCTTTCTTTCTTTTTTTTTTTTTTTTTTTTTACACATGGCTCATTTTCACTTCACATTTGCGCACAGGTCCTTATTAGTCGTAAAGATTGTGCAGTACAGGACATTTGTGTATAATGAATAGTGGTACACCATGATTGTACTTAATGACTTAAATAAGACTTTAGCTTGAGAAATGCTTATAAGTATTCCTTACCAATGTTCATGTCCTATATGTGACATTTACATAATAAAGTCTTTAATTTTGTAGTTTGAAAAAGGGTTTGAAAAAGATGTCCATAAAATATTTAAAGTAACTGATGTGTTAGGGAATAATTAATTACTCTGATTATATGTCTGAGTCTGATTATACATAATATTATACAAATGTCTAACAGTTATTTGTAGACAATCTGTCAGTGGTGTCTTTCTAATGCGCTCATCTGGTCATATGAATTCAGCAGTGACTGATTTATTTAGGTTAATCTCTCTCTGGCTGTTCAACATTATCAGCAGCGCAGAATGAACTCTGATTCAGAGCAGCAGTGGGAGTCCTGGAGTGTGTGAATCCATAATGAAGTACATGTGAAAAGCTCCGGCGGGTTACTGTCCCGGATAACATGGGGCTAATTGAAGATCGGTCACGGCTCTCGAATATTTGCCTGAAATATGAAGAGCACACAGAGAGATGATCACACTAAAGTCAGAAACTGCAGTGAAGATCAGATTAAACTCATTCAACTCGTACGATGTGCTCAACTGCTCTTAATGTAAATCAAAGCTCAGGATTGAGTCTGGATATATACAGGTCTAGGTAACATGGGGGTCATGCTGTGTTTATTCCCATTTTACGACCGTGGCAGGACAGTCTCACAGTACAGGCCATTTGGAAACACCATTTAGTCTAATCTGCAAGTTTTTGGACTGTGGGAGGAAACCAGAGAACCCAGAATAAACCCACCAAGCACAGAGAGAACATGCAAACTCCACACACAAAAACACAAGGTGGGAATCGAACCCGGATCCTAAAGGTGCAAAGCAACAGTGCTAACCACTGAGCCACGTATATACAGTATACATGATCTCAGCTGTACATCAACAGAGAAAGTGTTTTTAATTGTATTTCCCAAAATATAAACTAGTATCCTAATGCACCCTGTGCTGCCTTGATAACATTATGACACTCAAGACACATACAAGCTTTTTGTCTATAAAAGACATGAAGTAAATATGTTGGGTGCTGAGGACATTTGTGTTTGCTACTGTATTTCTGGTTCTGTTTGCTCCATCCCATTCTGCATTGTGATTCTGAACTCTGTTATCACCTTGTGGGTTCATGCAGGGATGTTGTTTTGATAAAACACTACTAAACTGAAACTAACACCTGGTAGAAGAAGCTGATGCTGCTTTGTAATTGATTAAACTAATTGATTTAGGTTTTTGCATTGTTTATAATGTTTCTCAGGATATTCAATAAACTTTGATGATTTAAAAGACGTTCTCTTCACTTTTTCTCTGTTCCAGTGACTCAGTACAAAAGCATAACAGAAGCAGCTCAAGAAAAATATTGTTGATACTAAATTTTACAGTTAAAGGACAACAAATACAGTACATTTGCATTTTGATTTTTACAGTATATTGCCAAAAGTATTGGCTTCACATGCATATGAATTTAAGTAACATCCACTTCTTAATCCATAGGGTTTAATATGATGTTGGCCTTTGCGGCTATAACAGCTTCAACTCTTCTGTGAAGGCTTTCCACAAGGTTTAGGAGTGTGTTTATGGGAGGTTTTTGACCGTTCTTCCAGGAACACATTTGTGAGGTCAGACACTGATGTTGGATGAGAAGGCGTGGCTCTCAGTCTCCGCTCTATTTCATCCCAAAGATGTTCTATTGAGGTCGGGTCTGTCAAGGCCAGTCAAGTTCTTGTTGGAACAGGAAGAGGCTGTAACCAAACTGTTCCCACAAAGTTAGGAGCATGAAAATGTCCAAAATGTTTTGTTGTGCTGAAACATTGAGAGTTCCTTTCGTTGGAAGTAAGGGTCCGAGCCCAACACCTGAAAAACAACCTCACCAGATCCAATATAACTGCACACCAGTGCACAAAGCGAGGTCCATAGAGGCATGGATGAGTGAGTTTGGTGTGTGAGAACTTGACTGGCCTGACCTCAACCTGATAGAATCCTAAATCTTGTGGAAAGCCTTCCCAGAAGATTTGAAGCTGTTATAACTGAAAAAGTTGGACCAACGTCATATTAAACCCAATGGATCAAGATTTGGATGTTATTTAAGTTCACAGTTTTGTTTTGTTACAATATCTATTTTTAAAATGATTAGTCTGGAGGATCCCCCCCGCCCCCCCTCATCCCCCATTGGTAACTACTGTAACAAGCTGGGGTATTCAATAAACAGAATTTCACTGTGCTGTAATCAGGGCATTGAATGATGTTCTTTCCGTAACCCAATTGACTCATCACTTCAGAACCACTGATAGGGGTTTTAATTAAAAGCAATGCAATTCAGATACTGATAAGCCTCTCTGGCATCTCCTGCTCGCTCACTCTCACATTACACATGCATTATAACTTGCTACATCTATGGACAAGCACATGTGACTCCTATTCACCAGACCATAAAGCAACCTAATATCCAACCAATATGACTTTCACTGGTCAGTAATGGCTGCTTTTGTGCACATTTAGTTCATTTGGATCCCTATTAGTTCTCACAGTACTGATAATTTGTCTGCAGTCGACACTAACACACGCCAGTCAGTGCTGTATAACGTTTCTATTGTACGGGTCCATGGCTTTTCACATGTCAATACGCACCCCCCCCCCCCACACACACCCCCAAGCACACCTGACTCGGCTTATGAGGGTCATGTTAATTAGCCAAGGACCGGAATCATTAGCGCAGACACTGAACTTCGTAGGCTAGTGAGAATTAGGCCTAGTCCAGACTAACAGGGGTAATTTCATCAATAAAGTATATAAAACATACTTGAAAAGCTTGTTGAATCTCTGCTCCTTTTATACACTGTAGCATTGATAAACTTTTTTTTTCTTTTTCTTTTTTAATGTTGATGGATAATTATCATGTGATCTCTACACTGCTGCAATGATGGAACCCAATTCTGTTACTGTTTTTATCTGGGATTTAATTTCCCAGGTGGTGCAGCAGGAAGTCCTACAGATTCCCATTTTCAGAGGTTTGGTTCTCTATGTATTACTCCATGTTCACTCCATGTGGGCTTCCTTTATTTACTTTAGTTTCCAGTGGATTAAGGGCCAATTTCCCACATTCCCACATTTTGATCCCAAACCAGTGCAATTTCTAGATTGTAGGCAGATCATCAGGAAGTTCATCATAGTTCGGTATGGCTTGTTGCAGATCAAGAGAAATTGTAGCCATCAAAATTATTTTCAACATCCTGAAAACATCAAAGAACATTGTTGTTGCAGTTCCCAAGTTATTTGAAGATGGATTGTGGAGATGGATTTAGATGGTTCGAGCCTCTTCAGAATGGATCGTAGCTACAAAAATATTCAGAATTTCTTGTTTAGTGTCGAGGTGGAAAGTTTGTAAAAACCTCTCATACAGGAAGTTAAGCAAATCTGCTAAACACACCTAAATCCAACTCTGCACACTAAACAACTAAATAGAAAACTCTAACAACTACCATACGCTGTAAGGTGGTGTTAAATATCCAGGTCGCTGTTAACAGGTCACATCAGTTCTCGACAAGTCATGAGAATTCATAGCAAATTGTGAGGTTTAGGAGGTACTGACTGGGTAAATAGTGTAGATACAGTACATAGATGGGTTATGATGGTTTTGTGTGGTTTATATTGCGGTTGATGTGTAGAACAAGGTGATAGGTGATATAATGCATGTAATATCACAGAGTCAAGCAGCCAAAGTGTGAACAAGTCTGTAAAAATGTCAACTAGTGACTTATCATAGACTGTGTCCCATCCACTTCACTCCATGTGTTACACTGGGGGGACTCAGCATCCTCCCAAACCCTGATCACGATAAATTAATACTTACAATTTAAAGATTTAATTGAGTGCTTTATTATTAGAGGTTGAAGTCCACGTCCGTGTACGTGTGTGTTTCTGTACAGCAGAACTCTCTGTCTAACTTATTAATATAGAGAAATGACATTCTGTAAGGTTGAGTATCTGACGCCTTGTTTACACTAAGTTGTCCTTCTTTGGTGCTCAGACAAATACACTCCCTGTTCGGTAATCGGAGAGAGAATCACAGATGAGAAATGGAAAAAGTAGATCAGATAAAGATGAAGTTTTGTCTTAAAACCACTCCAGCGTGTTAAAATTCACTTATACCACTTCAGCGCTGTTATTTCAGACAAAGTGAAAATATCAACTAATCCCAGTCAAAATATTCACTTTATCTTTTCTAATTAATATCTATTGGTGCAGGTGTTTGTTTACATTGAGACAGTAGCGCATTAGTAGATTATTATACAGTAGATTATTAAATCCAGCACATAACTGTTCATAACATCACTTTTACTCCACATTTAGATTTAAACTGATGCTGCAGATTAAACTACAGACAGAAGATCTAAGGACTGCAGGAGATTCAGGAAATTACAGACAGACAGGTTTGTGTGATTCTGTGACAAAAATCTGAGTGGACAAACAGACAGACGGACGGACAGACAGACAGACAGACGGACGGACAGACAGACGGACAGACAGACGGACGGACGGACAGACGGACAAACAGTCATACAGACAAATTATTTTCTGGAATAGGTTTCATGCCCTCCACTGTAGAAAAAGTACAGATAGTATTAAAAGAGCACAGTATATATATGGTATATATGGTACAGTTGAGCTTCTATAATGAGTACTGAGGAACAGTGTGGTGTTTTTGATAGACAAATAAACGATAAAATAAGCACTTGATTTGATAGACAATGTGTGTTACACTAGTTATTTCTATATTTATTTAAGCATTAACCTAAGCCGACACCACACTTATTTCTATTTGGCTAATTCACAAACTAGGCCGGGGTTTATTGCCTTTTACGTGTCTTTGATAAATTAAAGAGTTTTTCAGACCTGCCGGCCTTTTAGTCTGGTGTGTTTATGTACCGGGTCAAACAAAACCGAACCAAACAGCAGGAAATGTAGCTTTGATTTCGAGCTGGAAAACGGAGTAATAAAGCCATAAAACACATTAAACAAGTTCCATCTAAGGAGCTCCGCACTGATCAGCGCAGCGGCGGTGGCGGTGTGGGCGATGACACCGCGGTGTTGTGGTGTTGTGGTGTTCTGCTCCCGAGGGTGGATTCGATTCCCTGCCTGTGTTTTGAGGAGAGCTGAACCGCCCACCACTGGGATCAATGGCAGGCCAGATTAATTGCAGGCTACGGCGGAGCGGTGCGCCTGGAGCACACAGAGCTTAAAGGCAACCGCACACACACACCACACACACACACACACACCACACACACACACACACACAAGCACACACCACACAAGCACACATACGCACACATATTCAGTAGACAACATCCATCAGCATGCAGGATCCCAGATGAACATCTCTACCCCCCGGAGGCGCGGCTCTTTTGTCTCCAGGTAGCCGAGACCTGGCGAGCGTCCCACTGCCTCTTTCATGTGGGCAGGGGGAATTATCTCCCTTTATGTGTGGATGTGTGTGATTCATTCAGAGGTAGCTTCCATATCTGTGCACTGGAACACAGCCAGCCACCTGTGAGCTTTGTGTGTGTCAGTGTGTGTGTGTCAGTGTGTGTGTGTGTGTGTGTGGGCCTGGTGTACCGGCTCCTGAAATGTGTCTAAAGCAGAGAACACAGAGAGCCTGCAGGGTTAAAGAGATGAACGAGCAGAGAAAGCAAGTGAATAACAACCAGGCTCATTTTAATTATATGTCTGTGTGTGTGTGTGTGTGTGTGTGTGTGTGTGTGTGTGTGTGTGTGTGTGTGTGTGTCCTCGTATTTATACATTTCAGAATACAGGTACAGGTAATTGCAGGTACATGCTTAAAGTGCCCAGGTCTTTACTGTATTTCCACATTAATGAGCGACGTGTCCCTGTTCTTTAAACTGAACTTCCATGTAGAGTTTCTTAAACTAGTGTGAAATGTATATCAGTGGAGATTCCCATGATGGAGATCAACCTCAGCACAACTTCCATTTCTCTGAGCTTATTTATAATCTATGGCATTAGAAGCTTTATTTCATAAATAATAATAGATAAAAGTAGTAAAGTATTCAACCTGTCCATGATGGAATCTGACATAAATACGTTAGTTACATTACATTACATTACATTACATACATGTATTTGTGCGACAGTGAGAGCAAAATGTAAACGCAATAATAATGATTCATTCATTCATTCATTCATTCATCTTCTATTCCGCTTAATCCTGTGTTCAGGGTCGCGGGGGACCTGGAGCCTATCCCAGGAGACTTCGGGCACTAGGCGGGGTACACCCTGGACAGGGTGCCAATCCATCACAGGGCACACACACATACACACACTCACACACCCAATCACACACTACGGGCAATTTAGGAACGCCAATTAGCCTAACCTGCATATCTTTGGACTGTGGGAGGAAACCGGAGTACCCGGAGGAAACCCACCAAGCACGGGGAGAACATGCAAACTCCATGCACACAGAGACGGGAATCGAGCCTGGCCGAATAATAATGATAATACATGAAACTTGACATGACACAAAAGTACAGCACAAACAAACATGATTCTCAGTGACAGTGTATGAAAGTCACTTTATTTGTGTAGATGCCAGTGGTAGACAAACGCCTCTTTAAAACAAAGCAGATGTAGCTGATGGACTTACGTAGGAAGTAAGAAAATAAGGAAAGGCAACATTAAAAAATAATCAGACATGAACACCACATAACATTAACTTGGTTGTTGGTTTGTGGATCTGTGGATCTGGGTTCGAGCCCCACTGACGGCGGGTTGCCACACCCCATACTACCCACCCATTGCACACGGTGCCGGTCCCAAGTCTGGATGAACCGGGAGATTTGTCCCAGGAAGGGCGTTCAACGTAAAACCTGTGCCAAAGTTGTGTGTGGATCGAATGGTCTGCTGTCGCGACACCTTAACGGGAACAGCTGGAAGAAATCAATTACACACCAGTAAAGTGGTGACAGGGTCATGGGGACACAAGGTTATTTATACTTGTGGGGAGCAAAAGCCAGGCCACCCGGTCTGATCCCGAAGAAGATCCAGTGCTGCACAAGTCGCTATAAAAGTGCACCCATTGCACCACAATCTGCCGTACACAGGGCAAAAAGTCCAAGGTCACTGTCGTAGCCTCCAAACTCCAAATCTGTCCCGTGGAGGCTCCATGTCACAAGCCACAGCACCCTCCTCATCATCAGCTGCCAAGGTTCTGGTGCCAGACACCACAGTAGAGCCCCAGAGGTCGTGTGGAGTCATGGCCCAAGAGGACAGAGCTCCTGGGGAACTTACACGATTCGGGGTTAGATATTTGTCTTTATAATGTTATGGCTGATTGATGTACACAGGAAAAGTTGTGCCAGAAAGATAAAAGTGCTACAAAAATATAAAAAATAATAATTGAAGTAGATTCTCTTCAAATAAGCTGTTACAGAATGTTTCACAACAGAATGTTTCTCTGGATTTATTTCTGAAGAACCAAAAGAGCAGAGGGAGGAAGCTGATCTCGACCGAGGGGGTTAACCCGCCTTCTGAAGGAATAAACTTCATTTAAGCACTTTTTCCCCCCATGTAGGACATTACAATGATGTAAACATGCCACAGGTTGTGATTACGCTGCTGCGTGCTGAGTACAGATCAGGAGTTATTGGGGCTCGTTGTCCAGATACTGTTGTCACGTCAAAGGGAAAATTCCTGTGTGTTTTAATGTTTTACATTTGCATTAGTGTGACTGGATTTAATTCAATTTTACAGAAAGTAAAACAGACCTCTACACATGCACACCTTCATCATAATCTGTGAATTTAGAATCCATGCTGACTGCAGGAGCACAAGACAGCTGAAGATATTTTTATTTCCTGTTATTATCTCATTTAATCATCGTTAATCAGGAGTTTTTACATGTCAGGGTTCTGGTGAATCTGGGGCTACACACACACACACACACACACACACACACACACACACACACACACACACACACACACACACGATCAATTTAATATAGACAGTTCACCAAGTCACGTGTGTTGTTCTGTAGGATGGAAACGAGTAAACCCAGAGGGGGAACGCTTCTCGCCGGACCATCACTTATTTTGCATGATTTCTGTTTCATGTTCATTAAAAATGTCAAACGACAGCTTAACAATTTTTTCAATTTGATGCAAATGTATCCTGTAAATGCATAAATCACACAACCAGCTTTCACACTCATTCATGAACTATTGAACTTTTCTAGCTTGAGATTCTGATCAGAACAACAACAACAACTGGACAGCAGAATCAGAAGCTCCCACTAAATAGAAACAGCCATGAATGTAATAGACTGTAAAATCTGCAAATCAACAAAACAGCGTACTCGGAAGTCCTTCAAGAGCAGATGCCGTGCTGTCGAGTGTTCTTAGAACAAAAGGGCCGCGAACAATTCAGGTGTTCATCACTTTCCTGAAAAGTTTCAGCCTATCAGTGAAATCTGCACCTGTGGCCCCCAGCCTGCCTCGACCCCGTGTGTTCACCTTCTGTGGACTACACACACAGAGCAGCGACAAGTGGCCCCTATTGCAGCACCGGTGAGCTACTCGGGGCTGTTTATTTGGGAATTGAGCCTTGTGCACCTTCAATGCTCCCTCATTTTCTATTCTGTCACTACAAACTTACTGCAGGTGCACACATGCTTTCTGAAGCTACCTAAGCCTCTTGTAAGAGTGTGTTTGGATTCCGTGTAGTGAACATACCCCAAACATCATCTTGTGTTTTAAAGTCTAAGTGGGAAGAGCATGTGCAGGTGCATTCTGCTCTCTATATCCTACGTTTTACTGTAACAACAACAACAACAACAACAACAAAAAAGAATCCATTTTGTGTTGCATAAAGTTACATTTGTTAGCAATCATAAAACCAGATTGATGTAATGGCGTATAATGAAATCTCGTGAGTGATTGGCCTCAATGAAATTTGCCATCATTTTGTAACATCAAAGAGAAATGCTTTATTGATTGCTGCCTAGTCACTATCCTGCTCGGAGATAGAAATCTCATGGCTTTGATGTGAGAGTGTCTGGGTCTTACATCAGAGCCTGGGTCAACAACCTTGAAAGGCGAGCCTATTAAGAAAAAGTAACAAACACATTGCACTTTTAGAGCAGAAAGAGAAAGGATGAACCAGTGTATCAAGTAAACATCATTTCATTGCTGATTATAAAAGAGCAGCAATGCAATTAAGATGCTACGCACATGCTAGATTAGCTTTGTACACAAATAGGCCGTCTTTGTTCGACAAACACAATGTAAACACTGAGCACAATCTGAGTGCATGTGTGTGTGTGTGTGTGTGTGTGTGTGTGTGCGTGCATGTGTGTGTGTGTGTTCTACCGAAAAGGTCTGAGCGAGCCGGCACATCAAAGCAGAAATGAAGCCCGGTCTTCCTGTTGGATAAGGCCCGTAAACTACTCGGCGCTATTTAAGCCGCAGTCTACCTTCATGTGCGTTATCTTCACGGCTGTTAAGCATCGCTCTCTTCCACTTCATCGAGTCATATCTGAACAGCTTTTAGAACTGAGAGGAAAAGAAATCAGTTCTTCCAAACCTCTCCAGGTTAACTATAACATGCACAAGGGATTTTCACTACTCCATAACTCAGTTACAGTGATGATGAGGAGAGGGTCATGGATGAGTATAATAACGAGGGGTTATTGTGGAGATACATTAAAAAAAAACAATGTTTTAAGTTTAATTGTTTAATAATTTTTAGAAAAACAAACACTTCTCTTTGATGTTGTTCAATATTTAAAAATTGTTGTGTGATCTTTAAATTCGAGCCACAAATGAAAAGCACCCATAAAGAAATGCAAGAATTATTTTCATTTAAGAAACATTATCTTCGTATTGAATTATACTTAATTATCCTTTTTCTCCCTAAAACATAACGTTATGTGGATAGATTCTACAGATAGATCGATCCTATCTACCTATTTATCTGGTTCCTACTTTATTTTTTAAAAATTGCTATTGCATTAGCGTAATTTGTGTTTTTTATTTTTTTTATTTTTGTTTTTAAATTAATGAAATACATCTATTTAAAAGACACGTGAACGCCTCATCATCAGGTATGTTATTATTAGTTAATTAGTTGAATTATTATTTTAAAATGCATTTTATTTGTTTATGTATATGTATTTGTTTTTGTTCACTATTTTAGATTAATAATGACGTTATTAACACATCCTATGAAATAATGCAGATAATATGAACTTATGCATTGATTAAACATTCATTCATTCATTCATTCATTCATCTTCTATACCGCTTTATCCTCTATTCAGGGTCGCGGGGGACCTGGAGCCTATCCCAGGAGACTTCGGGCACTAGGCGGGGTACACCCTGGACAGGGTGCCAATCCATCGCAGGGCACTACATTTGATTAAACAACTCAGAATTATTTTATATTTATATCTTTGACATTCTTTACAATATTTCTGATAAATCTTGTCATACTCAAGGCGTCGTCTCAAACAATGTCTTCATAAGGAACTTTACTCAGGAGGCTTTTCCTAAACTCCTCATACAGGCGGAGGTGCTCGCTGCTTCTCCTCAGTTATCACACGTGGAAACAGTTTGCTTTGGGAAATAATGACATTTTTACTAACTACTAATTAACTACTAATTAAAATGCCCCATATGTTATAAACAAGAAGGAAAATATACTGACGAAAATGTTCAGCCAAATCATATAGTGTAATATATTCTGGATTAATATAAATATTTTTACATAATTATGCACCATCAATAAAGATATTAGTCATATTTAAATGCTAGTCTTCATTGTGTGATTAAAGCAGTAGTGAAGAGCCAGTAAAGTCTGAGAGACACTGGGGTTTTCCCTCTGTGTCTGAACACGACTTCCTATGTCTTTGAGTGTTGCATTAATATACGGCTGAGGGCGTAATTCAGCGCAGGCCACAGATCCTGTCTGCTCTCCACACAGATGGGAAGTTTTGTTTACTGCGCTGATAGTTAAATGTTAGTCACCCTTATGAAATATGCCTTTGATAGCGATGGAAAATTGATTTATGACCTGACTTTTATCATCACTGCCTTCTAACCCCTTCACCCTGAAGCACAGCCGTTTTCAGGAGAGAAGAAACCACCTGCTTTGATTTACTGTCAGCACAGTCCCAGACCAGAGGCCCAGTTTCATCCTCCTGAAACAAAGCCGCCGACCTAGCCGTAGCCACCTCGCGATCTGTAAACGATAAAGCTAGTCAGACTACGCTAACTGAGTTGCTAAACAGTCTGGGAGAGGTTTCAGGTGTTGGAGGAGGATGAAAGAGTTTTTAATGGTGAGGAAGGGATGCAGATTCAGTAGGATTTGTTCAGTAGATGCCGAACTTACACGAGAGCCAGATTATAATTTGAGCGCGTAGCCGCGGAGGTGAGAGTCACGGGACGAACAGGGGCTCTGAGGCCGTCCTGGGGTTCACAAATTATGCAGTTTTACATATTTTATTTAATTAATAATGGAGGAAATGTGTCCATTACTGGGTTATATGTGAAACCAACTTAAAAAAATTATATTTAATCAGTCACCTGGTGTTTATAAAGTCAGAATAGACCAGTTAGGTACCAAACCACTAAACGTGTCTGACAACATTTCATTACAGTCTCTAATCTCTACAGCGTGGGCTGGCATTCAACTTTGGGGCATTTGAGGCCACCAGCAAGAGAGAGAGACCCTTCACAGATACCATGACGTTCCAAATTAAAGCAGGAACAGATACAGGCCTTCAGCGACCTAAAGAATGAAAGCAACTGATCTAAATACAGTAGGACAGTTTCACTATCTCTAATTCAATCTACACAGAGAAACACTACAGGCCTCAGTTACAGTATTAATGTCAGTTCTAAGACCAACAAACAACAAACAAGACATATTATGGTCTGTATCACATGCCTTTACCGAGCGTACAGTGATGGAAAAAGATGTTTATACATTAATGGGAATTTTATGGATTTATGCAAGAAGGTCAGATATCACAGCCTCAAAGACTTATTTATATGAAACATGTTAAAAGTGTACAGTTCATCAGGTCAATAATTCTGCATCATATGTTTTCTTACTGTACATAAAAAAAAACATGCGGACGAGACTTAATGATAAGTAAATATCTTATTGTCTTTATATTATAAATATTTCCTTAACTAATTAATATTTTGATGTATACATATTATTGTAAATATGGTAGGACTCTAGGATTTAGTAAAGTATTGAAACACTATTCTGTATACTGTGAAGAAGGAATTTCACTGTGCTGTAATGTGACAAATTAAGGCTTAACTTAAGTTAGGAAACTGTGGTCAGAGTGCCGGGTCAGCGCCCCCTGGAGCAGATAGAGTTAAGGGCTTTGCTCAAGGGCTCGACAGTGATGTGGCTTTAACCGTTTTTCTCAATCGATTGAGCCACCACTACCCTCTAAACTACCTACTGTAGCTCTATGACCCAGTGATGTTGCACCTCCAAAAAGCTATTTGCCTTTTAGGGTTTGAGAAATTGGGGAAACTTTGGGAGCTGCCGAATTGGGCGTGATCTAGAAATACTACTGGGTTAAATCAATGTTGATTTCTTTTACAGTTACCCATGATGGACCATGTGCGTCACGTCCAAAACCCCAGCCTCCCAGGAACTCCTCTAATAATGCAAACATGTGTAAATGTCTTGGAGCGAGGTCAGGACTGTACGGGGGACGTGGCAATAACTTCCAGCTGTGTTCCTGTAACGTGTGAGTGGTGTTGGTGAATGAATGTGTGTACAGTTCACACAGCCAGATGCGTCTCTTCCGCGAGTTAAGATCAAACTTTTACACCCCAGTCCATTATCCCTTCCTTCAATATGCATTTTGCATGGGATGAGAGTTGCCAGATTGTGTGTTAATCACAATAACCACCATAAACCTGAATATGACGCCACTGCGCATCTTAAACTGCTACTCTGGAGTTCTATGTTCATTACCATCCATCCCACACAAGCAGTACCACGAGGTTATTATAGTTAAGTGGTTTATGGTGGATTTAAAGAGGTCAAGACTGCCATTTAAAAACAGTTAATACAAATTTGACTATTGTATTCTCACTTCATGTCCTTTTTTGATTTAGGTTAAGTTAATGCTTTTTTTGTTGTTGTTATTCTGGAAAACTCTCGCTTGCAGCTTCTTCTTTTCCATGAATTTCCCCTTTTTTTATTATTAAAGTCATGGATTCTTTTAAATAATTATTTTTTCAATTAATTAATTTCTTTTTTTTTATTATTTATTTACATTATTTGAAAAATAATGTTTTTTCATATTACAACTGTCAAAAAAATACATTTATAAATACAAAAAAAAAATCATCAACACAATAATTTGTTTTTAAAGCAACTTTATTATTGAAAATTTGTTCTGCTAGTGATTTTACCCAACAATGCATGAATCAGAGCCAAGAAGAAATTTCACCCATATTCAGAGCTCAGCTCTCCTGGCGTTTTGCCTGACCGACAATAGAAGGTAAGATGTTTACACATGGGACTGCATTGTTTTACAGATAATGCTATTTATTATTCTGTCCAGGTGGTTTATCAGGTTGGGACGGCTGAGATTGAAAAAGAAAAAGGAAAACGGGAACGTGCTAAGTGACCAACTATGTGGTGTTTGGACCAAAGAAACAGAGAGAGAAGAAGACAGGATGCTGGTCTGCATATGAGTTCCTGAGATCTTCACTGGACCCTGACATTAGGAGACTCCCAGTTTTATATGAAGCTGTCCAGTCACGGTTCATGTCCTGGACAGAAAGATGCCGAGGGTCAGCGGTAATGCCGTCACAGCCCGTGTGTGTGTGTGTGTGTGTGTGTGTGTGTGTGTGTACTCGGACACTTCACCCCAGAGGAGATCCAACATCCACGCTCTGGTACTGCAGGCTCGTCTCTCCTGCTTTGATTTAAGCACTAAACACTAAACGTCTGTCTCTAATACGCCTCCAGCGGTTTGATTGATGTTTTCGAGTGGTGTAGCATGAATGTGTTCAAATTCACTAAACACGAGTCGATGCACATTTTGTCTATCAGACGTTATTGAGTCAGTTATGTCACAATTCATCAAATTCAGTCAGAAAAGTAAAAGGTTATTCTAAATTATTTTTATTTTCTGTTTAAGAAAAAGTGCAGCTGTTTTACACAATCTCTCACAATCTCTCTGAATATTTAGATCTGGATTTGGATTTAAATTTAGACTAGACATAGTCTCCTGTTTGTTTAAAAAATGATACTAAAATTTTTTAGGAACTCTGTTCATTATGAATATTCATTTATACGTGTTATTTTCTAACAAACGTTTTTATTGACTAGATTCTCATGTGCACTTTAGTGTTCTCATGCAGTGTGTTTTTGATCTGCGACATTTGATCTGATAGAAAACATTTCTTTTAAAAGTTAATAAAAAACCTCTTACCATGAGCTAGTTATTCGTAATTGATTTATAAAATGTAGAAGAAAAACATGGAAACAGGTTCCTTATAGAAAACACATGCACACCTTTGTTGTGTGGCCTCTTATTGATGACATCAGTATTTGTATCTGTTCAGATGGAATAATTTGTTCATATTTGGTTTATATTTGAAATACACAGGATTTGTCATTTTAACTCTTAAGGAAAGCAGTTGTTCCTATAGCAAGTCTTTCATGTTAATTAAATCTTTCTTTATTATGTTTTGATATGGCAAGTGAAAATTCAGGGTCTAGGGTTTAATCATAGATTATAAAGTTTATAACAAATATTTATAACAAATGCAAATCTACTCCTTAAAAACACCTTTTCCACAAAAGACACGTTGAAGCTGCAATTTGATCCTGAATTCTAACACAGAGCTGTTAGCGGGTGAGATGAGCACATGCAGGTACAGACCTGAAACACACACACACACACACACACACACACACACATCTGGTGTTAATGGTTTACATACACCCTGTCTCTGTGCGTGTGTGTGTGTGTGTGTGTGCGTGTGTGTGTGTGTGTGTGTGTTCGTGTGTGTGTGTGAGCAACAGCCTGGTGTTAGAGCCCTGTAGCAATCTCGTAAAACCTTTATGTTCCATGCAAGTAAAAATCAACCATTTTACAGAATGTAGAGCAAGAATAAAAGTGATATTTTTTTTATTATGGAAAGTATCATATTCATCAACACCAGCAGCAGGTTGTCTATGATGTAGACATTTAATTTTGGCTGAGGATTTGTTTACTTTCTATGGCGTTCCTGATGTCATTTTTATCTGTCCACTTGGTCAACAGTGTCCCTCGTCCGTCTCAGCCACAACATCTCCCTTGAAATGTTAGTAATAATGACAGAAATTAAATTGTAGAAATTATACTCAGGTGATATTAAGAATTTCAAGGTGAAATAATTTGGTAATTAAAGTCTTTGTAAAATCTAAACAAAACCATATTTCAGCTGCTGTAATATTGCTGATGCTCCCCCCCCCCCCCCCCACACACACATTAGTTGTTATACTATATATATATAGTTTGAATATGAATATAAACCTCTTGTTCATGTTATAACTCAACGTACTCAGATGTGCCGTTACACAAACATAATACACACCTTCTGAACAATCAGTTTTGACAATTCATCTGCACCGTGCCACCAACTAAATTACTGTAAGGTGTCTTAATGCTTATTATCTGAAAACTTTGTAGCCATTATTTTACTATAACATTTACAGTCAGTGGGATAAACACCACGGTGGCAACTTAAGTTGAAAGGTATGTAAATTTTTTTAATTTAAATGTGTGTGTGTGTGTGTGTGTGTGTGTGTGTGTGTGTGTGTGTGTGTGTGTGTGTGTGTGTGTGTGTGCCCTCCAGTGGGTTGGCACCTCATCCAGGGTGTACACCACCAACACACCCTGAGTTCCTCTGGTTAGTCTCCAGCTCTCCCACTACCTTACACAGGATACACAGTGTGGAATTTGGATGGATTGGTGTTTGTTTCTAGATAATCGTATGAAATGGACTAAACACAAGGCTGAAAAAATGGGGAAAAATCATATTATATATACTGTGTATATAAAAGTTTGTGGTCACTTTCTAACTCCATGATGGTTCCTGATGTTTATTTCTTTCTACATTGTAAAGTTTTGCTGAAGGCGTCCAGTAACTGCATGAATCTCCTTTGAACAGTTGATATTGAGATGTTTCTGCTACTTCTGCTCTGTAAAGACTTCATAACGCCTCTAATCTGAGCTGCTGTTAATTGGTCATTTTTCAGGCTGATAACTCTAAATGAACTTCTCGTCTGCAGCAGAGGGAGGTTTTGGTCTCGTCCTCCTGGGACGGCCTTCATGAGAGACAGTTTCATTATGGTGCTGGACGGATTTTGCAAATGCACTCGACACAATACTGTTCTTGCAGGAACTATTACAGAAAGGCCGACCTCTGTGTCTTACAATAACAACTAACTGCTGTTTTTGTTGTTGTTACGTAATTACCTAATTCCATATGTGTTATTTTATAGTTTTGAAATCCGCAGTATTGTTGTAGAATGTAGAAAATAAATCACTAAACAAAAACAAAGAAATTTGCAAGTGATCTAAAACTTTTTGAACGGTAGTGTGTGTATATAAATAATGTGGACCAAAAGTGTGGTTGTCACATGTGGCCTAATATCATGTAACAAAGATCCATGAGATGGTTTAAAACTCACGAGTACGTTCGGTGGCTTGGTGCTGATTCAAAAAGTTCAAGTTCAGTTTCAATCCACTGATGGATGTTAAACCCTCAAACCTTATAATGTTGATGTTGACTCAGTACAGATGTGTTGAGGCTACAGAGCGCTTTAATGTTTGCAATGTAGGGAAAAAATCAACATACATCTGTCCTTTAACATACTGTACATTATCCATATATTTTTTAATGTACAAACATATTTTTGCCTTAATCAAAATCTTGGTCTGTTACAAAAAGCACATCGATTCCTAAATAGTGATCAGAACTGAAAGGTGACCAAGAAAGTTAACTAAGTTGACCTCCGTTCCTGCATCCATGTTCCTTTCGGCTATTCTGGAAGTCAAAGACGTTCGGCAAGACTTTGTAATCCAACGCTGCATCTTCAAATGTGTGAATCATGAAGTCTGTGCGATGCTTAAACGTCTCCTGGACCTGTACAGCAGGCAGGATGTCAGTACCTGTCAGAGCTCGTATATCACCGTCTGCTGTGAGCCAGAACACCCTGCAGGCCTTTCAGTGCTGGAAAGCTGCGTCCCTGGGTCACTCATTCGCTGAGTCATCCGTCTCCATTTCCCTTCACATCCATCAGAACCCAACCGAGACTCTCATTATCTTAAATCCTGACCTTCTTTAAATGGTTTCATATCAGCAGACAAGGCTGTGCTCCATCAACACCAAACCAAAAGATTCTGTCTGTCTCTACGGCAATACCAGGGCAATTAGGAGATAATTATAATATTTTGGTGGTTTATAGCCAACACACACACACACACACACACACACACACACACACACACACACACACACACACACACACACACACCTACTTTTCAAGATTCAGGTACAAGTCTCAAGCCACAGAACTCCCAAGACGAGCCCGGGGTGTGTTCCCTCCCCATCCTGTATGAAAAGCTTTTGATAGCTCGTTCCTGCTGTATGGTAACATAACATCATGTGAGGTGACCACAACCGGTACAACTTACCCCATTGGCAGATACGTGGTAAAATAAAATAAATAAAGTAAAAATACTAAATGCAGAGCTGCAGGGAGGCTAAAACAACCAGACGAGTCACGATGAAAATATTCCTGCCTTTGACACACTTTTGAATAGTTACATCGCTTTTATTACCAAGTGGTACCTGCAGTTGGGTCACGCAGGAATAAGAAACAACTGACTCACTCACTAACACGTGACAGCAGTGTTTCTGATTACTGTGTTCATACTGAAATGTTCCTGTGGGATGCGATCCGCTTCTGTTCTGTTCAGGTGAGAAGATTAAAATCTAATCTATCAAGAGCTTCATAAAGAAACTACTCAGGTTACAGGGTGCATTATATCATAAGGAAAGGTGTGGGGCAGACAAGTACACACACACACACACACACACACACACACACACACACACACACACACACACACACACACACACACTGAATGACAACTGTTTCCTTTTTTTAATGTGTTAAGTGGCCTGATGGTTTAGTGGTTAGAACTGTCACCTCGGACCACTGCGTTGGGTGTTGGGTTGGGTTTGGTGTGTGTGTGTGTGTGTGTGTGTGTGTGTGTGTGTGTGTGTGGAGTTTGCATGTTCTCCACGTGCTCGGTGGGTTTCCACTGAGTTCTCTGGTTTCCTCCAACAGTCCAGAGACGTGCTGTATACTGTAGGTTGACTGGCATTTCCAAATTAACCGTAGAGTATGTTTGAGTGTGACAGTGTGTGTGTGTGTGTGTGTGTGTGTGTGTGTGTGTGTGTGTGTGTGTGTGTGTGTGTGTGTGTGTGCTCTAAGTTCCCTGCGTTAGACTCGAGCCAAGTTTTCTCAGAACATCAAGTGTAAAAAACTAAAGTGTAACTTACAGTAATTGTGAGAAGTAAGAAGGACATTATTTACTCTGCAGTTTCCTCTCGGCATACGAACATCAGTAATTTCCCACAGCATGTTCTGCAAACCAGCGACCGAACCGAGTCGAACTGAACGCCGGCTTGTGTGTGGACACAATTCAATTCAGTTTTATTTGTATAGCGCGTTTAACAATCGTCATTGTCTCAAAGCAGCTTCACACAATCAAAAGAATTATTTACGTTTGTATGGATTAAGTCCTGCGTACTTTCACGAGCCGTTCAAAACTTGCTTGTGTCAGTGGAAAGTCAAGCGAAGCGAGTTTACATATTTATTGTGGGGGGTTTTTGCATTTTGTTCAAGAAGCAAAGACAAAACGGAGCCGCTTTCAGTTTGGTTTTTAAAGCCGCCGATGTCGAGAGGAATCATAGATTAAGGTTAAGTGAGGTTTAATGTCTATTTATTCCATATTTTACTTCATTTAAATGTTTTTTCTAAATGTTTTGGTTGTTTTTAGATGCAAAACTACACTACTGTATGATTATAGTGTTGGAAATTCGCAATATTGGTAATATTTCTGGGAGGCTGTTACGGATTATCTGTATTTACATTATTTCCTATGAGACGATATGTTTCACAATACAACATCTCACCTTAAGGACTCGCCTCTGGAACGCAGAGGTACCGCTGGTTTTTTGCCTGTGTTTTATTTGTTTTATGCTGTTTGTGATATGATTGAAGAAGGTGTTTTAATTTATTTTTTTCAATGGCATTTTATAAAAAATCTGTAAATAATTCATCACACCT
>CM060118.1:884609-889609 GCA_030522415.1 Channallabes apus | reverse complement strand
AATGTTAACATGGCTGCTGAAGATGGTGTTCCCAATTGTTTCTGGTCCTATCACTGAATTAAGTCCATACCAGACCTCATCACAGCCCCCTGACAGTTCCCACCCTGCACCCATGACCCAGTCACCTAAACTCAGGGTGGACTCTCTGTTATATCCGTTTTTGTCTCTGCTTTGACTTGAAGGGACAGACCGGATATTGTGGTGTGGCTGTTTGTTGCCCCCTGTCATAGGCACCCCAGGAGTAGCACCCTAGAAAGTGGTCAAAGTAGTCCCCTTGGCTGAATCACAAGGATTCCCCTGATCCACAAGGGTCAATCGGTTTTATGCCTTCATTCCTGAGAAAGTTCATCACATCTTCTGTTTTTTAAGTGTTTTAATTATTAGTAATCTGTTACTTATAGAAACAAATAAAATAAAAAACAAACAAGCTAAACTTTTACTAATTTACGAATAGCGGTCATGAAGAGAACAGTTAGCACTTACGGTATACTGGAGGGAAAAAAGTGTCATATAATCCAAGATTGAGAGGAAGAAGGAGAGAGGAGAGAGGAAGAAGGAGAGAGGAGAGCACACACAGGGCCAAGCTGTGTAACAGATAAGGCCGCTGCATTAATCTGACCGTATTGGAGTAATCCAGTGTTCGGGGCTCTCAGTTCTCACACTGATGCTGCGTTCAGCTGTGTATCTGTGACAGATTAGATCAGATCCCACTGGATTACTGGATCACAAAACCCCCTGACGTTGACCATGAGGCTGGATGTGACCGCTCTCTCTCTCTCTCTCTCTCTCTCTCTGTCTCTCTCATTTCATTTACTCGAGCATCACACTTACTGTATTCAACTATACTGTTTAAAGAGAGACTGCTTGGGTAGAGTTGATTTTTTTTCTATTATTGATTATATATTTTTGATGTATTATTATTATTGTGGCCAACACTATTAATATGTTATTATCAAAGTATTACTGCTCTTTCTGTTGTTGTTGGTGTTTATCAGTAATGTTAGTGCTGGTGGTTTTGATGCTGGTGCTAATCTCATTTCTCATCATGTTTTATAGATAAAGGGTCAAAGAATTTAAATAAAAAAAAAGAGGAAGAGATAAAAAAGGAGACCAAATAATGTATGGAGTGAGAGAGTAAGTGGGAGAAAAGTGAAAAGACACTAATAGTATGTCTGTGTATTAGTGTGTATAAATGTATTAGTGCATGTGGATGTGCTGAAATATCACAAATACACTGAGAGGGAAGGAGGAGAAAGTGAGATAGGGAGAGGAGACTGTCAGGAAGAGGCAGAAAAGAGAGAAAGAGTGAGAGACAGAGACATATAGAAATGTGTGTAAATAAAGACATTGAACTTGACACAGCAAGAGAGAAGATAAAGATAAAAAAAAATAAGAAAAGACAGAGGGTGGCGGCGCGGTGGTGTAGTGGTTAGCACTGTCGCCTTGCACCTCCAGGGTCTGGGTTCGATTCCCCGGCCAGGCTCGATTCCTGTCTCTGTGTGCATGGAGTTCGCATGTTCTCCCCGTGCTTGGTGGGTTTCCTCCGGGTACTCCGGTTTCCTCCCACAGTCCAAAGATATGCCTAATTGGCGTTCTCAAATTTACCATAGTGTGTGTGTGTGTGTGTGTGTGTGTGTGCGCTCTGGGATAGGCTCCAGGTCCCTGTGACCCTAAATACAGGATAAAGCGGTATAGAAGATGAATGAATGAATGAATGAAAAGACAGAGGGTGAGAGTGAGAGACAGAGACTGAAGGACAGAGACAGATAGAGATAGATTGAGGAGATCAAGAGAGAGACACAATTAGACATAAAGTGATGGAGAATGACAGAGAAAAACAAGAGGTGGATAGAGGTGTTCAGGAGAAATACTGTGTGTGTGTGTGTGTGTGTGTGTGTGTGTGTGTGTGTGTGTGTGTGTGTGTGTGTGTGTGTGTGCTCTGTTCCTGTTTGCCGTGTCAGAGTCTCCGGTGCTGAGTGTTGTGCTGGTGAGTATTAGTGTGCACAGGCATAAGCTCTGTCCATTCACACACACACACACACACACACACACACTGATCCTCTCACATGTCCGAACGCTGACTACGCACTTTAGCTCCATTGTGAACAGGTTTAATCTGGGCCACACAGAAGAGCTCAGTGCTCCTTCAGCTGCTAATCCACCGCAGTACCGAGACCTGGTTCTGTTTAAGACCTGGTCCTGTTTAAGACCTGGTCCTGTTTAAGATGTCGTTCCTTCTCGTTCTCTCAGACGGGACGGGGTTCAGGACTTACTGAAGCGGTGCGCGTGTGCTTGTATTTCTTGGTTTGTAAGTCCAGAGAGATTCTTTAAGCTGCAGAGATGTTATTGCAGACGCTAATAGAGTCACGCTATACTCTTTGAACTTCACAGATGAACGGCCCTTAGAGAGAAATGAAGCGGACTTGAAATACAAATTGGAAAAGCAGGAGGCCTTTGTTCTCCACTGCATCGCCATTAACACTGACCTCTAGTGGCTGACCGTCTGTATAACAATAAGACGCGGTGGTGGTTAACTACAGTTTCTTTTTTTGTTCACAATAAAATGAAGTATCTTCCTTTTTACAAGGTGTTTAAATGCACAACATCCTGGTGTCCAGAATGTGATGAGACGAGGAAATAATCAACAGACACTGCCGGCCAGAGGTGTAGTTTTAATTAGTTTAATACAAAATGACTAAAATGTTTTGAGTCAGGAATAAAACATAATAAGGCATGCTGTCATGGATAATCAATAATCAACAAATTAGAAGAAAGAGCCGGAATGTTTTGTGTTCTTAATGTAGTTTTGGGCATTTTGGCAAGTTTTTGCTTTTAATTTTCAGTCCCGTAAATGTACCTGAACATTGTCAGAGGAATGTTTTTTGTTTGTTAAGACACACAGTGACCTACAAATCATTCAAGCATTAATGAAAACATCTAACTTCAGTCCTGACCCAGTGCGAAACAGGTGCAGATGATGACATAGCTGATGCTGAACAGACGAGAGGGGAAATGAGGTCGCTGCTGAGGCTGTTACAGAAACAACCAGTTTTAAAATCATATCTTTACACACTTTGCAGTCATTTAATTTAAGGTGAAGAATTGATGGTGGCTCAAGACTTTTGCACGATACTGTATCCCACAACAATGTCACTTATTAATGACGGACACATTATACTTTTGATCTGTTTGTAGTTTATGGGCTGTTTATCGTGTGGACTGTCGAGGAAACAACTTGGTTCCTGTTACAGTAAAACAGCTCTGAACACTGAGAGAAACTGAAAGTACAACAACATTATTTACGTATCTGGGAGAAATTCTTGTATTGAAAATGTCTGACTTCTTTTAGAAATCTTAAGTAAACATCCTGATTATATCAGTTGCTTTTATGTTTTTCAAAAAACAAGTTATTATGCCAACAATATCATCAGAACGAGTGCATTAATAGAAACCTGCTGTTATAGAGACTGAATCGACACCTTCGAGCAATCAGAACTCTTTTTCTTTTTCCTTTTAAATGTAAACTGTTATATACTGTAATACTCCCCAAAATATCCACAAGTACGTGTTTTATTATACTATGAATATATCATGGTTTATCCGCCTACACTGAGAGCAGATCGTGATTTACGGCCCTCATTTCCTCCCAGACTTTAATTAATGTATTTGTTATTTGAATAGAAAAAGATTTCCATCCTCAATATCATTTACACACACACACACACACACACACACACACACACACACACACACACACACACACACACACTTCTACTCTGTGTATTACTATATTATTATCATCATATTACACAACTGTAAAGATTTTTTAAATCACAGTTATTAATAATTTAAATCTCTTCCCATGCTTGGATCCCACTGATAGGTCAGGTGTGTGTGTGTGTGTGTGTGTGTGTGTGTGTGTGTACAGGTATGACTAGAAATTAAAGGCTGTGGAAATGTACAGTAATAGTGATTCAGAACAAACATTTTACTATTTGCCTGAATTTCATTAAAATTTAGTTTAAACTTTATAAAGGTTGTCGTTGTTTTTAGGAATAATTTTTTTAAACTACAGAATTCCAACCAATACAACAAACAAATCTACCCAAATGAATCAGCGTTCCTCTACCTCGCTGATGTTCTCTGTAAAAAGCCTGTGAAGAATTTACAAAACAACTGATTGGACTAAATCTGGTCCCAGTTTAAGCACCTCTGCTTACAGAACGTGTGCAGCGAGCCGTGAGTGCTGGCATGCGGTCTGGATTTGGTGTAAGTGCATTTGAAAGTCCTGGAGCCGACACAAAGACGGGACGAGGCAGGGTCCACGGACGCCACAACACCAGCGTGGCCTCATTGTTTTCTGCTCTTTTCATCTCCCCTCGTTCTCTCCAAATATTTGGAGGAACGCTCGGAATAACATGGAGGTACTGAGAAAGTCGGCGTTGTATATTGTTGAAAGGAACTCTGGCAGCGCAACTTTCCTTCAAAGTCCTTTTTGTGTCTTATTTTGTTTTGAGGTCTCTTTTTTCATGCTCTGTGTGTTTTGCAATGTGGAACAATATGGAGGATATCTTATTGTTCCAGGACACAGGTTGGAGATAGGGGGTGGTAGGCTCATTTATTTTTCATGCCTTCTTGAGACCCAAACACATGGAGGAGAAGTGAAGGTCACGTAACAGCAGAGTTACGGCAAGCTGAGGTTTAAACAAAACCATCGAGTGGACAAATGTCCTAAATCAGGGGTCAAAGTGGACAAATGTCCTAAATCAGGGGTCAAAGTGGCCAAATGTCCTAAATCAGGGATATAAGTGGACAAATGTCCTAAATCAGGGGTCAAGGTGGACAAATGTCCTAAATCAGGGGTCAAAGTGGCCAAATGTCCTAAATCAGGGGTCAAAGTGGCCAAATGTCCTAAATCAGGGGTCAAAGTGGACAAATGTCCTAAATCAGGGGTCAAAGTGGACAAATGTCCTAAATCAGGGATATAAGTGGACAAATGT